>JAQFVV010001105.1:0-111381 GCA_028023455.1 Epiperipatus broadwayi
ATTGTTGATGAAAATTAAACTTATAAAATCTTATGTATTATATAGATATAAACATGATTACAAATATTGATAAGCAGGCACTTTTTGTGCAAGGTGTTTTTAGTGCCTTACATAAAATAAAATTTCTTCATTAAAACAAAATGAATTCTTGGCAATCAGTTTGGGTTACAAAAACAGTAGAACATTTAAACAATTGTAATGTGAAGTTTTCCTTTTTCTTACTTATTAATTCTCCTAATTTTCGACAGCCATAAAATTTTATACGCGATAAATAATGATCAGCTTTGGCTAGGTCAAGTCCTACCATACCATTAGTTTGTTAAAAATAATTCTGATTTGTTATTTTTAAATTCATTCTGAATCTAGTCATACAAAACTTACTTACATTTTCTAGGGAAAGTTAACTTCTCAAATATCATTTTCAATAATATATATTTTTACTACTTTAACATTTAAAGTGTTTTTCATTCTTTCAGTACAACTTTTTTTCATAAGATACATATTGCACATTATAATATACATATTATACAAGTTTAAAGCTTAATGATTTACATTATATTTATTTAATAGATCAGCTGCAAATATTATTCTGCTGGAACTTCTGCAAAAAAAATTTACAAAAATATTACAAAATTAAACCCTCAAACATGGCGTACTCTACGTAAAGTAGTTTAGAAATATATATGAAATACTTCA
The DNA here is from genome assembly GCA_028023455.1 of Epiperipatus broadwayi. NCBI lineage: Eukaryota > Metazoa > Onychophora > Udeonychophora > Euonychophora > Peripatidae > Epiperipatus > Epiperipatus broadwayi. Next base: position 697 of record JAQFVV010001105.1, read on the forward strand.
ACAATCATAGCATTTATGTATAAACAGTGGGGGGGAATATTCATTATAATTTTAAAACATAAATGGTCAGACATACCCCCTATAAAAGGAATCCTTTTTTTCTTAAGTCATTAAAAGCCTAAGTGTATTTCAATATTTCTTGTTTAGATTTTTAGCTTTTCAATCCGAGTTTATACAGAACCAGTAAATCATACACCATGTATATAAATCTTAGACTATTTTCAAAGGAATTATTTAATAATAATTGAGAGTATGTATTGTTTTCTAGCGATAAAATTTAGATTTTTTACAATTTTTTGTTTTTAAAATACAATTTCGGGGTTCACTTTTATATTTTTTCTAAATCAAAAACCATTCAATTTGCACTTTTCTTACAGCTTGATATGAATTACAAAATTGTCTATGTGTAGTTTGTAAGTTTTTCTAGAAATGTTTTCCTGGCATTTCAGATTTAGAAGCTGCAATGTCAAAAAAAAATGTCTGAAGTCATTTTACCTGCAAGGGGAGCGGTGGTCACATCTGGATACTTACACTGATTCAAATTTTGAAATGGAATATCCCATTTAGCCAGATAATAAAGTATTGAATTGTTTTATTATTTATTTTCATTACTTATTTTTTATATAATTAAATATTTGTAAAAAACAATAAATATACTATTGTATTCTTTTAGACAATTTACATTTTAAATGATATATAAACATACACAATTCAGACTTGAATCACTTATTTCGGGTTAATTAATTTTCATATATCATTTCCCACACCTTATACCCTGTGTTTTTTATTAAGATTTTACGATTATTGATTTACTTATTTTTGTTCATTTTACCTTAGAGAAATTTGGTTTGATATTTATTTTATATATTTTTTATATTTATACATGAATATATATTTTAAAAATTTCTTTATCTCCTCAATTATAGCACCATTAATTATATTTTTAAATACGTGATTAAAGTTTTCTTTGTATATATGTGATATTTATTTAGTACACTTTTTTTCTTTGAAAAGAATGCACATTTTAAATCACACCCACTTTTTCATTAGTTTAATATAATAATCAATATATAATAATATTTATAACATAATAATATTTAGTTTACAATTTATAAAGTTTTTTTTTATAATATTGTAAAAGGGGCCTCTATTTGTTTGATATTTATTTGAGTACACTTTTTTACTTGAAAAGAATATCTCTTTTAGGTTACACCTTATTTTTTAACTAACATAATATAATAATATAAAATAACATATATTAATATTACCTTACGTCCCAATCTTTTTTTAGGATGTTTATCTTGTAAACTATTATTATTTTTCCCCATTGTTGGACGTGGTTTTAAACAAATACCCTGCATGGAAGCGACAACCAAACATTTTCAGTAGATTACTTCCTGATATGGAAGGACAGATCTGGTCAAGCTGGAAAATTGCATTGTTTTTGTAATTTTTTTCACTGAAAAATTAATTCAGGTAAGTCATTTAAGCAATTTATAACAAACATGGTGAAGCTGTCTATACAATTGTCGTTTTAACATTTTAATTTAAAATTTAGATTTTGCAACCAATGTAACGTGCAAAGATGTTTAAAAAAGTATAAAAAATGACTTTTTTCCTTAATTTTTTTTTAAAGTACCGATTATTTTATCAGGCGTATTACATTTTTTTATATTTCCTCTTCTTTCTAACAATATATATATATATATATATATATATATATATATATATAGTAGCTAAAATAGAAAAATATATTATAAATTACATTTTTTTGTAATTGTTTTAATTAAATCTTGGAAAGTTGTAAGAGCTTTTGAATAATTATCACTAACTAAAACAAACACGCAATTAAGGCTGAATTATTTATTATGTTTTTTTTCTTTTCTTTTATTTAACTTAGACTAGGTCAATACTATTAAATATTAAACTTATTTTAACATATTTTTCTCAAAATAACATAAAAAATTATCATTTAACCTTATATATATTAAAAAGTACTACTTGCTCATGGATTTTTTAAACTACTATAAAAGTACTCAAGGGCGACCCCACTAATGAAGTTGGAATAGTCACACTCAAGCGCTAAAAAATACTATTGAAACCTGACTGTTTTTTAGATCGATGTGTGTATATATATATATATATATATATATATATATATATATATATATATATATATATATATATATATAAAGAATTATTAGGGGGGGGGGGGCTTATCATTATGATTAGTTTAGTTAAAGTAAAATACATAGAATTAATAAATTTTGCGGGTCCTCTCTATTATTGAAAGTTATTCCTCTTATAATATTTTTATTTTTTATTATTTATGTTATTAAAAAATAAATTAAAAATAAATAAAGGGAAAAGTTTTATAATTACCTTCCCGGATTCTTGATCTTGTAGGGAGTAACCCTTATATTCTATCCCCGTCCGGGGTACTCTTTATTCTATTTTATCCGGGTTCCGGGGCTAACCCCATATCCTTAAATTTTCAATTATGTCATTGTTTATGTTATATTCGGGGGGGTAAACCGACACCCCGTTTCCCCGGTGGGGGTTCTTCCGTCTCTTCGTCTTCCCAAAAATTTTTTCTAATATTCGCTTATTTATTTTATCTTTCCAAAAATGAAATTTACCCCCGTCCCGCTAAAAGTCAAACTTCATGCTACAAAAATACTTCAAGTAATTCTGGGGACGTTTTCAAGACTGTAATTTACATTTTTTTATGTTTTTTGGTCATATTTTGCCTTTAATCCCATAGAAAGTCATCTGTCGTGGATGATTGCAATAGATAAGAAAAATACCTTCACTATCAGAAGTCTCGCCAATAATAGAGCCATCACAAAAAAAGATCCGCTTCGTTTCTTTTCTCTCATAAAATCTTTTTTTCTGGGTGAATTTTACGTAGAAATAAAGAAATTTTATTTAAAAATTTACTATTTAATTTCAACTAAATAGTTGAAAAGTGTCGAGCCCTTCAAGACAAAACAAAGAGAAAAAAAACTTTTAAAATCATATTTCGTGTATCATTCTTTATTTCAATATAAAGTATATGGCAAGAAGTTGCCTTGTTATCTCAGTGTTGTTAAGTTAGAATATAGATAGTATTATTATTTATGTGTGTATATATATATTTATTTATCTGTTGTGCCTTGTATGAGTCTCCATACTTGTTGCATCAATTTATTAAAATTTAGAAAATAAGACATATTTAGTTATATGATGCTGATTTTGAGTAATGGTAATCTTTCAAAAGTTTAAAGTAATCTATTTTTTGATATGTAAAATTGTTATAATAATTGGAGACGTTTCAATAAAAAAATGATAATATTATATGGTTGGGAAATCCGGCCATGATTAATATTTCACTTGAAAGCTTATAGTAGTCAAATGTTTAGCAGCTAAAAGTTTAAAAAAGACAAGTTAAAATTAGATGCATATATTTGTTGTTGATAAAGATTAATATTTAGTAAGTGAATATAAATATTTTAATTATTAATAGTATATAATAGAAGATTAATATTTGATTTTAATAAAATTTAATCTTTTTTTTAAAGTTGCTATATTTTTTTTAAAAATATTTATTTTTAAAATTAAATTGTTAAAGTTTATTTTTGGGAATTACTAATTTTTTTATCTGTGGGGAAAACAGATGATAGATAGACATATGTACACATTACGCTTGTAAGTTTTAAAGTAAAGGTAAAACCAAATTCTAAAATTTATTATAAAATTTATAAATATTGCATTGGCTATCACGGCATTAAAATAGCCGTAATTAATGTGAAATTGATCTTTTAAAATAATAGGCTTAGTTTGTTTAGAAAAAATAGTCTTTGCTAAAAAAATAACATATATAAAAAAAAATGTTTAAGGGATTTGGGCCGATAAAGATTAATTTAAGAATTTAATAATGTAATAATAATAATAAATATTAAATAGTCATTATTTTATTTTTAATTCTGTATTTGTTGGTAAAATATTTAAATATTTAAAGGTGGGTTTTAATTTAAAATATCATTGGGAAATTTATCTGGTATAAAACTAAGGATTGGATCATGATTTTTTTTCCATTAAGGGAAGCGTACGAATAGCTATTTGACATTTATAACGCTTTTTAAAATTATAAGTATAGTTTTAAATAAATTATAAACTTTTATCGTTAATTTGTAGTGCTAATTTTGCTTATAATTCTCTGTTGATCATCTCTCTATCGACCACTACGTATATATATAGTAGGTAAGGGTGTATAAGAGAATATAAATATATCCTCTGTAGGTGCAGGTGAACGGCAAAGGTAATAAACAATGTACGGTGTAGTAAACGCATCCCTTCGCAAGGTGTAGGTGTATGAAAGGTGTGGTGGTGCATACGAGTAGAACAAATAATCCCAATCGCTTCACCGGAATCAAGATCACCGTATAGTAAAACAGGTAAAAGAAGTTTTCTAAAGAGTGGTGGTAAGGTGTGTAAGTTTGTGTATAAAATATGAAAGGGTGTATGTAGGTGAAATATCGTAAGAAATATGTATAGGTGGGTGTGGTTGAACCCATATTTTAGTAATGTCATCACCGAGGAACAATAAATAACATGAAAACATCGATAAGGATAAAATGTATTGGAGACTTTATATTTCAAAAAATAACAAACTGGATTAACTAGAGAATTACTATTTGGATAAAGTAATATTTGGACATTATATGAATTTAAAAAGGATTATCATTAATTTTTATGTTCATTCATTTTAAAGAAAGAGAAAAATACTTTATGAATGAAAAGTTTTTAAATTATAAATTTAGGTATATATCTTGGTAAAAGATATGGTAATTAATAATTTGCATAGTATCTGTTTTTGTTAGTCTCGGTGGTAAAGATTAGATTTGACAGTCTTAAAGGCAAATAAAACGGAAACCCTGTAAATAAAATATTATTTAGTATTGTCTGGATGCTGGGTCGCACAGAATAAATTTTAGAAATTAATTTTACATAAATATTTGTTATGGAAACGCATTTTTTTATACGCGGATATCCGTTCTAACGAGTAATAATTAAATAAGAACATTATAAACTACGGATTAATCCTTAGAAATAACTTTTTTAAATAATTTTTCTTTAAAGAAATGATAATCTGATCTTATTTCTGTTTTACTTTATTTTTGTTTTCTTTATGGTGGAATTACTTTATTTTATTTTTAAAAAAAGCTAACGCTTTCTTTCATTTATTTCATGTGAAGTTTAATGTTGGCAAAGTTTGTGCCTAGGAAAAAAGAACAATTATGGGTGGAAAGAAAGTATACCGCTATTGGATTTTTTATAAACATATTTTATTTTCTTGTCATAGATATTTAATTATTTATTGATCTATTAAAGATATGCACAGGTACATTTTTTTAAAAAGTAACTAAATACATAATATAACACTTAATTTCATAAAGTTAATTTTTATATAATTATACAACACATAATATTTTAAAAAGAATACCTGTTGAGTATAAATGTGAAATTATTTTGTAAAACTATAACTTGAGAGACTGTACGGATTATAAATTAAAATATCATTTATGGTAAAATTTATATATTTGCAATAATTTGATGTATTTTCCTTGTTTTTGTTTTTTAGATCAATTTACGTTATTTGATTGTTGAATGAATGTATAAATCAATTAAAAGAATTATACACGATATAATATTAGTATCAATAGGATTTTCACATGCATACTTTAAATTTATGATATAAATTTATTACAACGCATCAATCTTTTTTGCAAAAATAACTACGTGATTCTTTCGCGGTTTTAATGCTTCTTTAAAATATTAGGAATTTTTTGATTTATTATATTAGTATGAGTTATTTATATTTTTTCTTTAAGAGGTAAAAATATCTATTATTTTGTTTTGTTAGATACGTTAAATTGTTGTATATAGAAATTTATATTTTTAATTGAAGGGTTTATCGCATATAAATGATGATTATTTGTATTTTTGCTATAGTGTAATATTTTTTTTTTAAAATTGGTGAAGCTGTTCAGAAGTTAAATAAAGGCCGCTTTGATATTTGTAGACAGAATTTTATTAGAAGTGAATATAAATAACAAGTAGAGAAGAAAGTAGTAGTTTAAATAGAAAAGAATCATAGAATTTTATTTTAATATAATACTTAATGTAAATTTGAAAGTTGTTGAATAATTCTAAATATTATTTTAAGAAAAGAACATATATGTATTGCATATTTTGGCAAGACATATATTATGAAATTACATCAGGAATGAAGTAAATAATTATATAATCAATAAATGTTACGAGCATTAAAAGTTATAATTATTCAATTAGAAAGCTGATATTTGATTAATGCTTTTTGCAATTTACTTTTTGTTATTACATTATAATAGAAATAGTACCAATACTTAAAGTGAAGTAAGCATTTTCTTGTTAAAGATTGCCTATTTTACATGTGTTACATAAGTGATATTTATTGTATAAAAAAAAAAAGTGTCAACTGATGATTTTGGCATCTATTAAAATTTTAGTTCATAAACTTAATTAAATGCTGCTGATAAAACATTTAAAATGTATGGATTATTTTATTTTGGGATTACGGGAAATGGCAATATAAAATCTGGTATTATTATTATTTTCTTTTTTTTTCTTTTGGATTTCCACCTGTGGGGCGGCAATAATGTACATAAGTTGTTTTTACAAGTTGATGCAAATAAATTTATTTTAAGTTATTTTAAACGGGGACATTGCTTACACCACAAAAAAGCATTTGACAACAGATAATTCTTACAAAAACATAATATTTGCACAATGTGAATTTATTATTATTAATTTTAAAAAGAAACACAGTATTTTCTTAAGATTAATTTTTAGAAATTGATTGACATTAACATATAATATTATAATGGTCACAAGTAGTTATAATGCAATAATATAAGAGTATAATACTATTTATTGCCACATTTATTGTTTAAAATTCTGTAGATTTTAATTAAGATAATCGCATGAAAATGAAAGACATGTAGATTTATTCACTTATTTTCTTAATGATTAATAGTATAATAGATTAAATGATTAATTTATACACTAGAAATTATTATTGTTAGTTATTATTATTATGATAAGTTAGATGTAAATAGGTTTGATATTAAATCTCTAATCATGCCTATCTTCGCAAGAAGTAATTATTACTTTAAACATACTCAAAAGAACCTGAGATTAGTTTAATTAATTTTCCTTAATAAAATTGAGATTTATTTTTTCTTAGTAAAAGATTATAAGAGTGCCGTAGATGTATTTTAAAGATAATAATGCGTTATTGAGATTCGGTTATCCATTTTTACAATGTTTCTTGTTTTTTCACTAACTCAATTTGTAAATCTCATTTTTCAATAGTAAATTTACTTTGGTTTTAATAAATACTTATTTAATTAGTACATGATATTGAACTATATTAGCTTTTGGTAACAAAGTAATAAATCTGATAAGATATAGTAATATAAAATCATATTAATGATACTTTATACAATTAATAGTTGGGGAAATAATGATGTGCTAGTCCTTATTTTATTCTAAGTTAGCATTATATATCGCGCGAGGGCACATATATTATTATTAAAGGTTTATTTATACATATATATATACATATGTATATATTTATATATATATATATGGTTTAAAAATACATTTCCATACTGGCCGGAATTGCGTCCGGGCTTTGGGAGAGTTTAAATAGATATGATGTGTGCATAAAATAAAATTCTAATATTTTATATATACCGTTACTTTTTATATATAAATTAGATATTTAAATAAAAAAATGTTTTAGGCATTTAAATATTTTTTTATTTGGTAAATATATTTTACTAAAGTATTTAAAGCACAACATTGGGGAATAATTGAACACATAATGGTATGATTATATTTTTGTCAAAATCCTTTAGACACTTAATAATAGTTTTACTAACAAAAATAATGGTGGTGGGCACCATTTAAAGCTTTAACTTGTGGGGTATCATTAAATGTAAATTTATAGTTGAATAATCATTAAATGTACAAAAAAATATTTATTTCAACATATAATTAACGTTTATTTTTTATACGCTGGAAAAGTATAATATGCCCTATACCTTGATTACTAATATAATACAATAATTTATAAGAAATTTTAAAAATTAGCAGTCTATTGATAAAATAAATAATTTTTTATCATGTTCGGATAGCAAAAAACAAGTTAATACGTAAAATCTGAAGGGCACCATGGTGCCTCGCAGTGCTAGGCTTAAAAATTCCTGATATATGTAGTATGCCTCTAGTATTTGTTCCAAGACTCGCAATTAAAACATAATTCTTTTTATAGTTAAATAAAAAAGTATTTAAAATCAGCTTTTTATATTATCATCTTCATTTTTCATGTAAATTCTATTAACTATTTTTTTTTCTGGGATTAAATAAATAAAAATATTACTTGTATAATCCGTAAAGCCTTTTTTCTTGAATATACAGTTGTAAATAGATGATTATTGTTTGGATGTATTATGAAACAAATATAATATGGGGATAAAAAATAAGCTTTTATTTACAGATGAAAATATCTTTATGATAATCCTTCTATGTTTGCTGCGGGTACTGTTACTTTTTATTTATTTTATATTTCGATGTTGATTCTCTGTCCCCAATGCATAGATTCAGTAAGACTTAGTCCACTAATATATTTTTTTGGGGTAATAAAGATAACTTTTGTTAAATAAATAATAAAAAGTTACAATTAATAAAATGAAAAATACATAAAATTTTTCATTTAATTATAATTTTTTAAAAAATTTTTTTATTTTTTTTAACTAACATCTCCACTTCAAACCGTGTGTAATGATATGTGCTATATGCCGTCACATCAATCGTCAAACGAAAAAATAAAGATCACTCAAAGAAAAATAAACATGAATTAATAAATATCAAAAAAATAAAATTAAGTAATATATATATATGGTAAACTGATTAACTTAATATTTACATAGTGTAAAATTTTATAAAAAAAGAATGACTATTTTAATGTAAAAGTAAAATAGAAGCTGTTGTATTTCAAAAGTTAATTTTAAACTATGGTAGGAAGGAAACGCGTAATAGGCAAAACCAAAAAATCTTTGTGTTATTTAACTGATTGTAAGCCGCGAGATAAGAAAAATAACTAGAAAATTTGGTGTTCCTGCTCTAAAATATAGTTGGCCAATAAGTATGTAAATGAACAGAGAAAATCAATATCACCAGTAAGCCGGGGGCATACTTATGCTATCCCAATCTCTTTAATTTATTGAGTATTTAAAAATGATAAAAGAAGAGAAAAAAACTTTGGCTAGTGGAGTTTTTTAACTTTTGTTGATTGCGGAAAATGTACTATTTAAACATTTTAATTAATTTTTTTTATTTTAACTTATTGTTTAGAAGAGGATATATATATATTTAAAAACAATTTAAATAAATACCGTTTAATTTGTACACATTTTTGTCAATTAATATAAATATGTATTTGTAATTATAATTTGTGTTATTTCATTTTTTAGTATAGACAAAGAAAATATCAGCATTAAAGATTCTTGGTATTTATTAATATATTGGGGCAGTCATTTAAACAATAAAACATACTGACCATTGTCATCTAATAAAAATAATGTTAAATATAGCAACTGAATAAAAAGTACCCACTGTAAGACTCCTGGAGTGCCTTATGCTTATCTCCCAATACTAGGTTCTTCTAACAAAGAATCCTTCCTATCCTTCTTTCCAAATATATAAGACCATTCATGGTCATATGCACACAATGGGTGCTCTTCATGACAACTTATAAAAAAATATATTTTATAAAACTAATAGTTGCGAAGTTGGAAAGTGGATATATCACTCTTTATTCAGTTTAAAGCCAAGTACATATGTTTTTCCCATGAAGCTACTAGATTGTTTTCGATCTAGATAAGTATCTATCTTAGTGTACTTGAGTATCAAACTCATTCAATACACATTTATATTTACACATGACTTGGATGACTATTGAACAAAAGTGACATTCTTACATTTTATCTATATTGATAAACTTACAAGATCCCAATAATACCAAAGTTTATACTATACATCAAAGATTCTTATAGACATTGCTAGCTCATTAGCGTATATTGATGGTGTCAGATTGTATAATCCTATTAATGGCTTTCAAACAAGCATGTTGAAGCACCATTATTGATATTGATGGCCATTTGACTAGATTACTTATCACAATAAAAGGTAATAATGATGACGATGATGATAATAATAGTCATAATAAGGATTAATACCGACATTATAATAAATGATAATAATAGTGATATCATAATAATGATTATAATGGTGATGATGATACCAGCCATGGCTTATTCATAAATTCACAACAATCAAATAACATCTTTACAAACTTCGTAGGGCATCTATTAAAATATCATATTTTCATACTGGGATTTAATAATACTAATGGTGATGATTGATCATCATGAATCTCTTTGCATAATATTCAATTTTCTATAAACCCCTATTTACTGACTTATTCATTACGCTAAACTTTAAATTCTAATGATTATAATTTATTAATGATGATTGATGGCGATCACAACTTTTATATAGTATTATTTGAACCATTTTTAACTAATAACACGATATCCAATTTTTGATGAGGATGATCTAAATTCATGGAAACACAACACAATTTTGGCTTTCTATGTTGAACTATAAGTTATCAAAAATTTCAATTATTCTCAAACATCAATCCTTAAATACTAAATAATCAACATTCAGTTTACCTATTATATTACGGACGCTTGGTTATTTACAAAGTAATTGCTCAATATATATGAATGGTAATACTTAAATAACTAGAGAGCTTTAATGATGATTGAATTAAATGATAGAATTAAGACAAAAAAACAAACACAATATTCTTAATAATGTCTCGGAAATCCAATTACGGCATATATAATTATATTTTATTAACACTACTACTCTTTCTTTCCTTCTTTAAGAGTCAAATCGACAATTAAATAAATGGTTTATTAATATAAAAATTCGATAAGTCATAAGCAAATAAACTTAATACATGTTTGTCACTTTTCTTGATATCTCAAAATATACTGACTAAATTCAATATTAAAAAAAATAGACATATTCTATAAATGCTTATTTAAGACTTTTCTTTACTCAATCATATCATAACATAAATTTCAGGTGAAATCTCTTGTATATGTTATTTCATTTCATTCAAATGTAATGCCCTACTTTTCAAGTTAACATTCTTTAAACTAATCATATATAACCTATTCTTGGATGGACAGGATAAACAGTTACACATTTCCACAACTATTCGGTAATGTTAACAATAATATGTTTCAAAATGTATACCCAAAATCACATATATAAAAATATCTTTTTTCTTTTGAACAACCATAGCGAAAGAAAATAAAATACATATATTAATTCCCTAATATGCAAACAAGAATAAAATAAAATAAAAACATTAGTAAATGCATATCATCTATAGGTTGCTCATTATCATTAACAACTGAAGAACAATTAAAAAAAAAACATTTCAACATTACAATATATAATAAAAAAATAATAATGAAAATTTAAGTTTAAAGATTTAAACTATGTTTGTGCTATATTGTGAGATATTGCAAAGTAACTATAGATAAACAAGTCTTTAATGTTTCTGCATCAAAAAAGAAAATTGCTTTTGACCAGTAAGTTAAAGTTTTCTTTTTAATAAGTAAAGTAAAGTCGGTTAAAGAAGTTGCATATTTACCCGTCTACTTTTTCTTACTTTTAATGTCCTGAATTTGAATTTTCAGACTGCTTTTCTTTGCTCACCAACAACAACAACAACAAAAAAGAAGATGTCGCAGATACTTTTAAAAGATAATGCTGAATCAATTGACTTGCTTGTTTTCTTCAATTTCCTTATTATTCACTGTTGATTGGCTTCCCTCTACCATTTAAAAAGAAAAAAAAGTTATTATAAGTACTTTGAATAAGTAGGTACGGTGGATTTGCTTCACTCTCTCCTTTAAAAAAAATAATTGCTGTTGACACTTTTAGATGATTGAGGTAAATCAACAAAATTTGATTTATGGCTTCAAACTTCAGTTCTACATAGCTGTTTTAAATTTTCTTTTCCCTATTTCCCCTTCACCAATGGAGAAGGGGAAATAGGAGGAAAAGAAAATTTAAAACAGCTATGTAGAACCAAGTTTGAAGCCATAAATCAAATTTTTGTTGATTTACCTCAATCATCTAAAGTGTCAACAGCAATTATTTTTTAAAGAAGAGAAACAAGCAAATCCACCGGTACCTACTTATTCAAAGTACTTATAATAACTTTTTTTTTTCTTTTAAATGGTAGAAGGAAGCCAATCAACAGTGAATAATAAGGAAATTGAAGAAACAAGCAAAGTCAATTGATTCAGCATTATCTTAAAAGTATCTGCAATAACTTTCTTTTTTTTTTTTTTTGTGGGTGAGCAAAGAAAAGCAGTCTAAAATTCAAATTCAGGACATTAATAAGAAGTAAAAAGTAGACGGGTAAATATGAACTTTCTTTAACCGATTTTATTCTTTTACTTATTAAAAGTAAACCTTAACTTACTGGTCAAAGCAATTTTCTTTTTTGATACAGAAACATTAAAGACTTGTTTATCTATAGTTATTTGCAATATCTCACAACATAGCACAAACATAGTTTAAATCTTTAAACTTAAATTTTCATTATTTTTTTATTATATATTGTAAGGTTGAAATGTTTTTTTTTAATTGTTCTTCAGATGTTAATGATAATGAGCAACCTATAGATATATGCATTTATAATGTTTTTTATTTTTATTTTATCTTGTTGCATATTAAAGAATTAATATATGTATTTTATTTTCTTTCGCTATAAGGTTGCAAAAGAAAAGGGATATTTTTATATATGTGATTTTTGGGTATACATTTTAAACATATATGTTAACATTACCGAATGCGTGAATGTGTGACTGTTTATCCAAACACATCCAAGAATAGGTTATATATATGATTAGTTTAAAATATTAAATTAAAAAGTAGGGCATTACATTTGAATGGAAATGAAATAACATATACAAGTTACACCTGAAATTTATTTTATGATATGATAAGTAAGAAAAGTCTTAAATAAGCATTTATAGAATATGTATTTTTTTAATATTGAGTTAAAACAGCTTATTTTGAGATATCAAGAAAAGTGACAAACCTATATATTAAGTTTATTTGCTTATACTTATATCAATTTTATATTAATAAACCATTTATTTAATTGTCGATTTGACTTTAAAGAAGGAAAGAAAGAGTAGTAGTGTTAATAAAATATAATTATATATCTTAATTGGTTTCCGAGTTATTATTAAGAATATTGTGTTTTTTGTTTTTTTTGTCTTAATTCTATCATTTTAATTCAGCATCAATGCTCGCAGTTATTAAGTATTACCATTCATATATATTGAGCAATTACTTGCAAATATTAAGCGTCCGCAAAATAATAGGTAAACTAGAATGTTGATATTTGGGTATTTAAGGATTATGCTTGAGAATAACTAAATTTTGATAATTATAGTTCAACATAGAAAGCTAAAATTGTGTTGTGTCCATGAATTTAGATCATCCTCATCAAAGATGGATATCATGTTATTAGTTAAAAATGTTTCAAATAATACTATATAAAAGTTATGATCGCCATCAATCATCATTAATAAATTATAATCATTAAATTTAACGTTTAGCGTAATGAATATGTTTTAGTAAATAGGGGTTTATAGAAAATTGAATATTATGCAAAGAGATTCATGATGATCAATCATCACCATTAGTATTATTAAATCCCAGTATGAAATATGATAATTTTAATAGATGCCTATAAGTTTATAAAGATGAATTTATTGTTGTGAATTTATGAATAAGCCATGGCTAGTATCATCATCACCATTATAATCATTATTATGATATCACTATTATAATCATTATTATGATATCACTATTATTATCCTTATTATGATATTATTATCATCATCATCATCATTATTACCTTTATTGTGATAAATAATTTATTTAAATGGCCATCAATATCAATAATGGTCTTCACATGCTTGTTTAGAAGCCATTAATAGGATTATACATGTCTGTTCATCAATATACGCTAATGAGCTAGCAATGTCTATAAGAATCTTTGATCTATAGTATAAACTTTGGTAATATTGGGATCGTGTAATTTTATCAATATAGATAAAATGTAAGAAGGTCATTTTTGTTCAATAGTCATCCAAGTCATGTGTAATAAATGTGTATTGAATGAGTTTGAACTCAAGTACACTATAAATAGATACTTATCTAGATTGAAAACAATCTAGTGGCGCTCATGGGAAAACACATGTACTTAGCTAAACTGAATAAAGAGTGAGATCATCCCTTTCCAACTTCATAATATTAGTTTTATAAAATATATTTTTTATAAGTTGTCATGAATAGCACCAGTGTGTGCATATGACCATGAATGGTCTTATATATTTGGAAAGAAGGATAGAAGGATTCTTTGTTAGAAGAATCTAGTATTGGAGATAAGCAGAAAGCACTCCAGGAATCTCACTGTGGGTACTTTTGTTCAGTTTCTATGTTTAATATATTTTTATTAGATGACAATGTCCAGTATGTTTTACTGTTTAAATGACTGCCCCAATATATAAATAAATACCAAGAATCTTTAATGCTGATATTTTCTTTGTCTATGCTATGATGAATTGAAATAGCTACAAATTATAATTACAAATACATATTTATATTAATTGATAAATATTGTTACAAATGGCAATTGATTTATTTAAATTGTTACAATATATATATATATCCTCTTCTACACAATAAGTAAAATAAAAAGAGTGAATTTCCAAATATGTTTAAATAGTCACAGAATCAGCAAGAGCAAATATAAAAAAAAAACTCCACTAGCAAAAGTTTTTTTTCTCTCTTTATATCATTTTTAAATGCTCGCCAAATTCCAGGATTGAGATAGCATGAATTAGCACTATTCTTATTGGTGATGATGATTTTCTCTGTTCATTTACATCCTTATTGGCCAATATATTTTAGAGCAGGAACACCAAATTTTATTGCTAGTAATTTTTCAATTGATCTCTCACTGACTTACAATCAGTTAAATGCCTAAGGGCCTGTTTGCTATTACATCATTACGTTTCCTTCCTACCATAGTTTAAAATTAACTTTGAAAATACATTAACAGCTTCTATTTTACTTTTACATTAAAATAGTCTTCTTTTTTTTTTTTTTTATAAATTTTTAACTTTTTAACTAATATAAATATCAATTTACCATCTGTGCATTATGTATATATATATATTACTTGAATTTTTATTTTTTTGATATTTATTAATTCATGTTCATTTTCTTTAGTGATCTTATTTTTTTCGTTTGACAGTGATGTGACAGCATATATGCATATCATTACACACGATTTAGTGGAGATGTTAGTAAAAAAAAAAATAGGGAAATAATTTAAAAATTATAATTAAATGAAAAATTTTATGTAATTTATCATTTTATTAATTGTAACTTTTATTATTTATTTAACAAAGTTATCTTTTATTACCCCAAAAAGTATATATTAGTGGACTAAGTCTTACTGAATCTATGCATTATTCATGGGGAAGGGGGCGGGGATCTATAAAATAAATAAAAATTATTCAGTACTAAGAAATGTAGCAAACATAGAAATTATCATAAAGATATTTTCATCTGTAAATAAAAGCTTATTTTTTTGCCTCATATTAAATTTGTTTCATTAATACATCCAAACAATAATCATCTATTTATAACTTTATATTCAGGCTACCACGGGCAGATTTGCAGATTGTACAAATCACAATGGCACTTCATTAATGAGGGCACGACCTTGTCAGGATAGTTAATAAAATTTACATGAAAATGAAATTGTTAGGAACACATGCTGATTTTAAATACTTTTTATTTAACTATAAAAGAATTATGTTTTTATTGAGTCTTGGAACAAATACTTGAGGCATACTACATATATCAGGGGTCCCCAACCCTATGCCTGCGGGCACCATGGTGCCCGCGGATCATTTTACGTGTGCTCGCTGCTATCCGAACATGATAAAAAATTATTTATCTGATACAAATAAATTTAATTTTTAAAATTTCTTATAAATTATTGTATTATATTGTAATCAAATTATAGGGCATACTATACTTTTCCAGCATAAAAATATAAACGTTAATTATATGTTGAAATAAATATTTTTTTTGTACATTATGTGTATTATTAACAATATTCAACTATAAATTTACATTGAAAAAATAAATGATACCCGCCATCTGGTTGAAAATATAAATGGTGCCCACCACCTGGCCGGTATTATAGAATGTGTTCTTAAGTGCAAAAAGGTTGGGGACCCCTGACATATATAATCTACCATTGTGCTAAATTAAACAGATATGTATAATGTTGCTTTAATACTTAGTAAAATATATTTGCAAATAAAATATTTAAATGCCTAAAACATTTTTATTTAAATATCCTAATTTATATAAAAATGGCACATTATTCTTAATAATTATTATTTAATTTTATGCACTTTTCATATCCTATTTAAATACTCTAAAAACTGGACCTGAATCCAGCCAGTATGAAAATGTATTTTTAAACCATATATATATATATTCTAACTTAACATATATATATATATATATATATATATATATTGTACCCTCACTTCCCGATATATAATATAACTTAGAATATGACTAGCTCAATTAAATCGTTATGCTCAGCTAAAATATGTATAACTATCATTAATATATTTTTATAATACTATATCTTATCAGATTTATTATAACTTACCAAAAATTAATATAGTTCAATATCATGTACTAATTAAATAAGTATTTATTAAAATCATGAGACTATGAAGTGAAGTTACAAGTGGTAATTGAATTTACATTGAGCTAATGTCTTCCCAAGACATTATCTCAATGGCATAAGAATACTATTACCTCTTTATTATCTCATTACTACATCTACAGCACTCTTATGTCTTTTATAAAAATTAACTAACTTCAATAATAATAATAAATAAATCTCAATCTTTTATTAAGGAAATGTAATTAAATAATCTCAGGTTCTTTTAATTATCTTAAAGTAATAATACTTCTTGCAGATAGGCATGATAAGGGATTTAATATCAAACCTAACTACACCTAACTTATCATAATAATAATAACTAACAATAATAATTTCTAGTGTATAAATTAATCTTATCTATTTTATTATACTATTAATCATTAAGAAAATAAGTGAATCATCTACATGTCTTTCATTTTCATACAGTATCTTAATTAAAATATACTAAATCTTATAATTTAATAATATGTGGCAATAAATAATATTATACTCTTATATTGTGCATTATAATTACCTTGTGACCATTATAATATTATATGTTAATGTCAATCAATTTCTATAAATTATCTTAAGAAAATACTGTGTTTCTTTTTAAAATAATAATAATAAATTCACATTGTGCAAATATTATGTTTATTCAAATTATCTGTTGTCAAATGCTGTGGTGTAAAATAATGAATTCGACACACTTTTAAAACAACTTAAACAAATTTATTTACATCAACTTTAATAAACAACTTATGTACATTATTTACATTACAAGTGGAAATCAAAGAAAATAAAATATAAAAAAATAAGAAAATAATAATAATACAAGATTTTACACTGTTACTATTTCCATAATCCAAAATAAATAATCCATACATTTCTTAAATGTTTTATCAGTAACATTTAATTAAGTTTATGAACTTAAATTTTTAATAGATACCATTATCATCAGTTAGTACAATAGAAGACTTTTATGTAAAATATCACTTATGTAGCACATGTAAAATAAACAATCTTTAACAATTAAAATGCTACTTCACTTAAGTATTATTGCTATTTCTATTATAATGTACTAGTATGTATTACGTTTACTATTAGCATTAATCAAATATCAACTAATGTATAGACTGATATAACTTTATAATATAATAACATTTATTGATTATATAATTATTTACTTCATTCTGATGTAATTTCATAATGTATGTCTTACCAAAATATGCAATACATATATGTTCTTTTCTTAAAATAATATTTAAAATTATTCAACAACTTTCAAATTTTATAAAGTATTATATTAAAATAAAATTCTATGATTCTTTTCTATTTAAACTACTACTCTTCTCTACTTGTTATTCCTATTCCTTCCTAATAAAATTCTATCTACAAATATCCTTTTAACCTTATTTAACTTCAGTAACAGCTCACCAATTTTTTAAAAAAATATTACTATCCAAACTCTCTTATACCTCATCATTTATATACGATAAACCCTTCAATCAAAATATAAATTTCTATATAAAATTAATTTAACTTATCTAATAAAATAAAATATAGATATTTTTACCTCTTACTAACTTGAAAAGAAATATAAATAACTCATACTAATATAATAAATCAAATTCCTAATATTGTAACAGAAACATTAAAACTTATTCACGAAAGAATCATATAATTATTTCTGGATTTCTCTTATTACGTTGTAATAAATTTATATCATAAATTTAAAGTATGCATATTAAAATAAAACTGTTATTACTAATATTATGCGTGTATATTCTTTAATTATTTATACATTCATTCAACAATCAAATAACATTTGGTTGATCTAAAGAAAAAAAAAAACAAAGCAAAATACATCAAATTATTACTATTATATAATTTTTACCATAAATGATACTCCAATTTATAATCCGCCACACGATGTCCTCCAGGATTATAGTTTTACAAAATAATTTCACATTTATACTCAACAATTATTCTTTAAAATATTACGTGTTGTATAATTATATAAAAATAAACTTTATGAAATTAAGTGTTATATTAATATTTAGTTACTTTTTTAAAAAAAATGTACCTCTCTTATCTTTAATAGATCAATAAATAATTAAATATCTATGTTAGTTAAGAAAAACAAAATATGTTACATAAAATCCAACGGTGTCTTCTTTCCACCCATAATTGTTCTTTTTTCCTAGGCACAAACTTTTACCAACATTACTTCCTTTTCCGGTACATCACGTGTTTTTAAAAGTTTTTATGAAATAAATGAAAAAACGTTCTTTTTTTAAAAAATAAAATAAAATAAGTTCCACCATAAAGAAACAAAAATAATAATTAAAACAGTCTAAAGGATCCGGATTCATTTCTTTAAAGAAAAATTATTTAAAAGTTATTATTTCTAGGATTAATCAATAGTTTATAATGTTCTTATTTAATTATTATAAATTGACTTGGATATCCACGTATACTTATTTGCGCATTCCTTAACAAATATTTATGTAAGATTAATTTCTAAATTCTTCTGTACGACCAGCATCCAGACTTTACTAAATAATATTTTATTTACAGGTATTTCTTTACCAATTAAATTTCCGATTTATTTGCCTTTTAAAACTATCGAAATCTAGTCTTTTAAACCACAAAGACTTAACAAGGCAAATACTTATGCAATTATTATTAATTACCATATCTTTACCAAGATATATACTTAAATTTATAATTTAAAAATACTTTCTTCATAAAGAAGTATTTCTCTTTCTTTAAAATATTTGTTTATAAAAATTAATGATAATCAACTTTTAAATTCATATAATGTCCAATATATTACTTTTATCCAACTAGTAATTCTCCTAGTTAATCCAGCGTTTGTTATATTTTTAGTATAAAGTCTCCAATACATTTTATCCTTATACGATGTTTTCATGATTATTTGATAGTAAATTGAGCTTCGATAGAGACGATCAATAGGGAATTATAAATAAATTAGCACTGCATATTTAACGGTAAAACTTTTATAATTTATTTAAAACTACTCTCTTATAATTTTAAAACGATTACGAGAGCGTCTATAATTTTTACTTAGCTATATCTAATAGCACACTTCACTTAAAAGAAATCACAATCATAATCCCCCTCCAAACAATTGAACCTTAGTTTTATACCAGAATAAATTCCCCACTTGATTGGTAAATTAAACAATCACCTTGCTAGCCTATTTACATATTTTACCAACAATACAGAATTAAAAATAAATAATGACTTATTTAATATTTATTATTTATTACATTATTAAATTCTTAAATTAATCTTTATCATTTATTTAAATCCCTTAAACATTTTTTAAAATATATGTTTTACTTTATTTCACTTTTAACTTTTATAAGACTATTTTTCTAAACAAACTAAGCCTATTATTTTAAAAATCAGATTTAATATTTCACATTAATTACCTTTATTTTTATCTCGTGATAGCCAATATAATATTTATAAATTTTATAATAGAATTTTAGAACAGTTTTGCAACTTTACTAAAAAAAACTTACAAGCATGTGTGTACATATGTCTATCTATCATCTGTTTTACAACACAGATACAAACGCTTGTAATTATCTAAAAATAAACTAACAATTTAATTTTAAAAATAAATATTTTTAAAATAAATAATATATTATAACAACTTTAAAATAATAATTCGATATTATTAAAATCAAATATTAATCTTCTATTATATACTATTAATAATTAAAATATTTATATTCACTTACTAAATATTAATCTTTATCAACAATAAATATATGCATCTAATTTTAACTTGTCTTTTTTAAACTTTTAGCTTTAAACATTTATTTACTAAACTTATTAATGCAGTATTAATCATGGCCAGTTTTCCCAACCATATAATATTATCATTTTTTTTTTATTGAAACGTCTCCCTCAAACATTAGCACAATTTTACATATCAAATATTCATAGATTACTTTAATTAAACTTTTGAAAGATTATTATAAATAAAATCAACATCATATAGCTAAATATATCTTAATTTTAAAATTTTTTTAATAAATTGATACAACAATTTATGGAGACTCATACAAAAGGGCACAATATATATATATATATATATATATACCATATATATATATATATATTCTAACTTAACAGCACTGAGTTAACTTTTGGCAACTTCTTGCCATATATGTTATATTGAAATAAAAATTATTTTTTGAAATATGATTTTAAAAGTTTTTTTTTCTCTCTTTTGTTTATTTATCTTGAAGGAATCGGCCTTTCTTTGGTTTAACTATTTAGTTAAAATTAAATCTTGAAATGTAATTTTAAATAAAATTTCTTATTTGTTTCTGCATTAAAAAAATTCTTAGAAAAAGGGATGGGGTGGGGGAGAAAAGAAAGCAAAAAATATGGATCTTTTTTTTTTGTAATTAACTCTATTATTGAGACTTCTGATAGTGAAGGTATTTTTCTTAACTATTATGCTCATCGATTTGGAATGTTTCTATGGGATTAAAGGCAAAATATGACCAAAAAAAACATAAAATAAAAGTGTGAATACAGTCTTTGAAACGAGTGGCCTTTTGTTTGAATTACTTAGTATTTTGCTTGAGGTAGTGCTTGACCATTTGGGTTTGCTTTAGCTGGGACTTGTATACAGTTTAAATATTGAAAAGATAAAGTAAACAAACGAATATTAGAGAGTACAGAGAATATTTTAGAAGGCTAGGAAACATCAGAACTTTCCCTTCAGGAAACTTTTTCTTCCACCACCACCTGGAACTGCCAACATAAACAATGACATAGTGAAATTTAAACATATAGAGCTAGCCAAGGAAATTGGACAAAATAGAAATACCAGAAAATCCATTGGATGAAGATTCATATAAGAACTTTCTCCTACAGGATCAAGAAACTACACCAATCAATCAGGGTAATTATAAACTTTTCTACAAGTAATACATTTTTAGTGTACAATGGCATAGTAGAATAATGAAAGACATTGACTTAACTATAAGAGAAATAACTTTCAACAATAGAGAGAGTTTTACAAGATTTATTAATTATGTGTATTTTACTAACCCAAATTAATCAATATTATATATTTTGCTGTTTTCCTAATAATTCTTTATATATATATATATATATATATATATATATATATAGCGATCTAAAGGGCAAGTAGGTTTTTAATAGTATTTAACACTTGCAGAGAGTTTGAGTGTCACTATCTGGCACACTCTCATTAGTAAGTCACCCTTGAGTTTCACTACTAATTTATATTCTTCCATAATTAATTGGTACTTTTAATATATATAGGTTAAATGATGGTGCATGTTCCTTTGAGAAAAAATATGTTAAATAAGTTTGTTAGTATTGAATAGATTGAGCTAGTTTGGTTAAATAAAAAAAAGAAAAGAAGTATAATAAATAATTCAACCTTAATTACGTGTTTGTTTTAATTTAATCATTATTCAAAAACTCTTACAACTCCAAGATGCCATCTTTAATTAAAACAATTACAAAAAATGTAATTTATAATATATTTTCTATTTTATTACTATATATATATATATATATATATATATATATATATATATATATATTGTTAGAAAGAGGAAATATAAAAGAATGTAATACACCTGATTAAATAATCATTACTTTAAAAAAAATTAAGAAAAAAGTCATTTTTAATACTTTTAAACATCTTTACTTTTACATTGGTTCACAAATTCTAAATTTTGAATGTTAAATGTTAAAATGACAATTGTATAGACAGCTTCACCATGTTTGTTATAAATTGCTGAGAAAATGATATATAATATGACTTACCTGAGGTAATTTTTCAGTGAAAAAATTACAAAAACAATGCAATTGGTAACTGCCATTTTTACTAGCTGACCCAGATCCTGTCCTTCCATATCAGGGTATCTACTAAAAATGTTTGGTTGTCCTTCCATGCAGGGTATTTGTTAGAAATATGTTTGGTTTTTAGTGGGGAAAAATAATAATAGTTTACAAGATATTTATGCAAAGAAAACTTTAATAAATTGTAATGTATTATGTTATTATATATTATTATATTATGTTAGTAAAAAAATGGGGTGTGACCTAAAATGTATATTCTTTTCAAGTAAAAAAGTGTACTCAAATAAATATCAAACAGTAAGAACAGCTTATGAAATATTATCCAAACAGAACTTTAGTAAATTGTAATGTATTATATTATTATGTTATAATATTATTATATATTGATTATTATATTATATTAATGAAAAAGTGGGTGTGACCTAAAATGTGCATTCTTTTCAAGAAAAAAGTGTACTTAAATAAATATCAAACAGTAAGAACAGCTTATGAGATATTATGCAAAGAGAACTTTAGTAATATATTTAAAAATATAATTAATAATTATATAATTGGGGAATGGGGGCACCTAAAATATATATTCATGTCAAGTAAATAAAGTGTACTCAAAAAATAAATATCAAACAAAAATTTCTCTAAGATAAAATGAATAAAAACTAAGTAAAATCAATAATCATCAAATAAACAAATTTATTAAGAGCACAGGGTATGTATGGGTGTGGGAGATGATATATGAGAGTGGATGGCTGGGGGTATGTGATCGAGTCTGGGTGTGTATGTTTATATATCATTTAAATGTAAATTATCTAAAATTCTATAGTATATTTATTGTTTTCTACAAATATTTAATTATATAAAAAATAAGTAATAAAAATAAATAATAAAACTAATTCAATACTTACAATATCCTGGCTAAATGTTATATTCCATTTCAAATTTGAATCCAGTCATGAAAGCATCAGATGTGATTACCACAGCTGTCCTTGCAGATAAAAAATGACTTCAATCATTTTTTTTTTGACATTGCAGCTTCCAAATCTGAAATGCCATGAAAATGACTTTCTAGAAAAAGGCTTACAAACACACATAGCCAATTTTGTATCCATATCAAGCAATAAGAAAATGCAATTCAGCCATAAAAAGCTTTACAGTTAGAAAATCTATAAAAAATGGGGGGAAATATTCAAAATTGTATTTTAAAAACAAAATTGTAAAAAATCTAAATTTTATCATACAAAAACAATACATACCTTATCTCAATTGTGATAAAATGGTTGCTTGAATGGTCTAAGACCTGTATGTGTATGATTTACTGATTCTGTGTAAACTCAGTTGAAACTCTAAACATCTAAACAAGAGCTATTGAATGCACTTTGGACTTAATGACTTAAGAAGTTAAGGATTCCTTTTATAGAATTTATGTCTGACCCAGATTATGTTTTAAAATTATAGTGGATATTCACTGTTCATAAATAAACAAATAACCATGATTGTTGAAGTCTTCATGATCTAGTTCTAAGCTAAAAATACTTAGTGGTGCCCTTGTTTGGACACTTTATTTTGTAATATTTTTGTAAATATAGACAGTGCAAATGTCTTGGCACAAAATTATTGCATGCATTTATTCTATTAAATAAATATAATGTAAATCATTAAGCCCAAATATCAAACTGTATAGCATGTATATTATAATGTATAATATGTATCTTATGAAAAAGTTATTGTACTGAAAGAATGAGCATATAAAAATTAAATCTTAAAGTAGTAAAAATATATATTATTGAAGAAATATTTGAGAAGTTAACTTTGTTAATAAAAAATGTAAATAAGTTTTGTATGATAGATTCAGAATGAACTAAAAATAACAAATCAGAATTATTTTTAACAAACTAATAAAGATGTTGGTTAGATTTGACCTAGCTAAAGCTGATCATTATTTATCACATATAAAATTTTATGGCTGTCAAAATTAGGAGAATTAATAAGTAAATGAAAAAGGAAAACTGTAAATTACAATTGTTTAATGTTCTACTGTTTTTGTGGCTCTTGTTAAACAAAATTGCCTAGAATTCATTTTGTTTTAATGAAGAAATTTTATTTTATGTGACTTTGGGCACTAAAATTTACCTTGCACAAAAGTGCCTCTTATCAATGTAGCAATCATGTTTATATCTATATAATACATAAGATTTTATAAGTTAATTTTCATCAACAATGTGTGCACGAGTATTAAAAAATACATTCATACTTTAATCATAAAATTAATTTCAAATTCTGTGACTTTGGGATGTCCAGTGATTTTTGTATAAATTCTCCTATATCTATATAAGTGCATATAAAAAATCTTACATTATATATTTTGCAAAATGTAATCATTTATTAAATCGATATCTCAGTATAAATAAATTATTTTTTACCAAACCTTTTATTGCTATTATTTGATTATAAGTATAAATTGCATTATATATGCACAAAAATCATCTACTGGCCACCCTTCTAACATACAAATTTAACTACTGACCATTATGGCATATGTATGTACGTGAAATAAAATACAGAATTAAGAAAGTAATAATAAACATACATTTAGAAAAACAACAATCAAAACTAGCTGCAATATTTATCCTGAAATAAAGACAACTTTTTCTTAACGGTCTGAGTGCTTCCGTATTAAAAAATACATCTTTAAATTTATAATTTCAATTGTCATAGTTTCTGCATTCTACCTAAAATTTGCCGATTTTTTTTCTTAAAACAAATCTCCTCGATAACAAGCGACTTTAAATTGATAATAGTTTCAAATACACATTTAGACATACATATAACCGTATAGAGACCACACAAATACTTTTGTCAAGCATTATCAGACATATAGGTAAAAAAAACATAGATTTTTTACGATTTTCAATAGAATAAATATGACAGTGTGTGTATGCATATTATTAAAATGTAGGTTTTATTATATTTACATTTAAATATATATATATATTTCGAGTTGTTTAAAAGAAAAGATAATATATAAAAAAGCTAAAAGCAATTAGAAATTATTACTGTTATCTTGTTATTATCTGTATTAAATGTTTAAAAAAAAATTTACATAGAACAAAACTGGATTCAGCGCAAAGCAATATAATCTCTATATTTGGCTTTGACTAATACCGAAATATTTGCAATAAAATAACAAACCGTCATTATTCAACGACTTCGTTATTTATAAAAAAAAGATAATGTTCAATTTTTTTAATTCCAGTAACAAAAATACATTATATTTAAAAATTAGAATTTCTGGAACATAAAAATTACTTCATGCTGAGATTTAGAACATTAAAATAAAGTAAATGCTTACATAATTACACTAACAGAAAATGCTAATATATCTTTGTCATCGTTTTTATTTATTTGTATATTAAATTCTGTTTTATAAGGTCATAAATATAATAAATAGTAAAAGATTAATAAATGAATTTACACAAACAAAAATTAATTTTATTTTCTGTAATCGTATTTAAATTTTGTAACCCTCATTCACCTCTTAAATTCTAGACAAATGCTTAAAAAAGTAGATTTTATCTAATCTTAAAGCATATATGTATACCTTTTTTATATATATTTCATACAGAGTGATAGAACATTCATCAAGTATTTCCATAATCTAAGCTCAAATCAGACTGATAGAACTTGGATTTTATTTTCAAGTTCCATCCATACTTAGGATTTTTTCTTTCTGATAGGCATTCCATAGATAACCTAATATACTACCCGATATTGGTCAGAAATGAGTATTTATTATATTTATCCAGAAGATAAAACAAGAATAAAAAAATATACAATCCCTCACAAATTGGTAATTGAAAATTCTAATGAACAATGTAACATGACTGAAAAGTCTTGCCTTATCATTTTTTTTATATTACTAAATTACCTATTTGTTCTAGTTTTATATCTTTATATCAATTTGTCATTTCTATATTTTTTCAATCCAGTTTTTGTTTTTTACAATCATATGCTAAAACAAATAATATATAAATTAAATGTTATTTTTTAAATAATATATATATATATATAAACTTGCTATTATTTTAATATTAAGTTCTACAAATGTATTTCTCCAATTAATTAGATTCTTTTATCTATTTTATTTAAATTATTTCATTTAGAAGCATCTACCTTAAATAAATATAACTACCTTCATTCAACCTCCATTTTATGTATTTTTTTAAAAGTCAGAACAACAACAACAAATATTTGTCTTGCATTGGTGGTCGAGAGGTCAGCGTGACTGCCTTGCACTTGCAGGCAGTTGCCCGGGTTGCGAGTTCGCGTCCCGGCCGATGCTATGACCCTTAAAAAAAAACAAAAAAAAAAACAAATATTTTTCAACTTTCCAAAATTCAATCTTCACATTTATTAAAAATTATTGCAAACTCAAAATAAATTATTTAGTCATCATTTATTTTGAAACTTAATTTTCTCACATTACATTTTACTAAATAATTAAAAAATTAAAAAAAGAAGAAAAAAACTGAAGTGTATGCTAATTAATTATCATAAATTCAATTAAATCATTTTTAAATAATTTTAATAATGAAACCATATCACACGTTTTATTTATATTAACATCTTCAAATTGCATTCTGATAGTGATAATGATTATCATAATAGTGTTTAACATGTTCCAGATTAGGAGACTAGGATCTACAGTTCCTACAGTTGTAGTAGAAATTGGAGGGAAAGGATAATTCAGAATAGTTATTGAAATAATGATCATTAACCTAAAACATCTGATTAATATTCTATTTTAACCCGAACCTTCAATGTGTTAATTTGTAGCTCATTTTCTTTTTAGATAATAAATACATAACAAACTGATGTTCTGATCATATATATGTGTGAGGATAGTAATCTGGACCAACTGATGATTGTTGGTTTAGCATGAAATACGTATATTGGAGATTATTTATCTTTTCACCATGTGTGTGATCAGGTGGGTCAGCAATATGAGATGGACTGAGAGTGGTGAGTCGTGTGAAAGTCTGTTCAAACCCTGCATATATTACATATATAAATGCAGGATTAAGCCTGTCCAGTGTGTCATTACTCTAGAAAATGATAAATAAATTATATGTAAGCAATGCATGTGTAAGATTGTTATTCTCATTAACATTTTTAATTAACTTTATCTTTTTAAATTTACACACAAAAAAATTATACAACTCCAATATGAAGCCTATAAATGTATTTCTCCAATTATTTTTATTTCTTATCTATTTTCTTCATATCAAACATTCACAGTTCAAAGTAAATTGTGATTATTTGAATAATCTATCATTTGCATATGTTGCTTTTGCTTTTACACAAAAAAGATTTTAAAATTAAATATGCAACTATTTTACCTAGAAGAAAGTGATAAATATAATTGAAAAATAATAATATTATTTGATATATGCATTAAATATTTTCATTTAGTTTTAAATATTTGAAGTTTTGATACACCAATTCGTTTTATTTAAAAAAAAAAAAAAACATACTCAAAAATGTTTGAAAATTCTGCTCTAAACATTTTTTTTCCTTTGTTTTTTTTATAAAATGTTTAAATCTCGATTATATTAGTAAGAATGTCAAAACAGATTGATTTAAAAATGCAAAAATAAAAAATGACTATATTTTTTTGATCCTTAAATAAAGAATTTTTATATAAAAAGTTTAATAAAATAAAATTTAATACAATAACATGTAAAGACAATGACCATTATCACTTGAACTCAAGCACAGATAGCAGCATAATTTATTTTAGTGCACTGCTTTTATTACTTACCATCCTTCTTTAATAAGATTCAAAATATATTTGCATGATCTTCAAACTTTTCATTCATTTTAATGCCTAAATAATCTTGGTAAGGTCGATTTCATTATGAGCATGATTTCTATCATATTTCATTCCCAGTTGTTGATAACAAGATTCTTCATTCTTTTATTAATTGCCACAAATATTTAGATTCTAGTTCTTTTTTTATCTATTTAAAAAATTTATTTGAATTATTTTTAAATAAAACAAGAATAATAAAATAATAGAATAGAATCAAAGTTAGAGTATATATAATTAAAACAGTGAGCAATCTCTCCATACATTTATGCCAGCCAGTGCAAACCATGGTAGGCAATGGATGCAAAAAGATTTGTGCATAAAATCCCTGTCTTGTGCCTATGGACCCAATATTACATTAATTTATGGCTATAATTATTGAGGAACCTTAAATCTGAGAGCACAGCAATAACATCTTAGGATCCAATGCAATCCTCCAGAAATTACATTTTACATTTTTGGTTAATTATGAACCTATAAGTACAAAATGAAAACAATAACGTTTTCATCCAAGATCATTAATTTGTATGGTCATACAGATTTGAATTCAGTTCAGTATCTGTACATTTTAGTGTCTTTGGTTCTTTAATAACCACATACACCATCATCACATGGACATGATTAGTATTAAACCACTAAACATGACATGATTACCATTTCCTTTGCTTACACAAGCTGTGTCAATTCCTCAAGAAATGGAACCATGTCTGAGAAATCTAGATATTAAATTTCCATTTTGACCCTCTACTGAAAAATTTTGCTAACATTTTTTACAGCTTTGAATTTCATGTATATTATTTTTCTAATAATTTAATTTTTAAAAAATTCCAAATACATCATGATAATTAACTAAGCAGGAATTTCAAAATATCTGAAACCACACATTGATGCCTATTCATTGTATATTTTGTGATCTCAAACTTTGCAAGGTCAATGAAAAAATATTATGATGGTGTAAAAACTGGATTTTTTAGAAATTTTATGATTATTTTTGTATCATAATTATCTCTATAATCAAAAGAAATTAAAGAAATTATCAAAAGGTGATTGCTGTATCCAGAAAAATTACAGGTGAAATGTTGATAATGTTAAACATGGTAATCACTATGATTGTTTGTCATTTGGCTTATGTATAAGTAAAAAAAAGAGATAGAATAAGTGTAACTTAGGCATTATTTTAATCTAATAATATTGATAATGGGCAAAGAGGCACAAATAAAAGTTCTTTTGAAAGAAAAATAATTCATTCTGATTTTTTAAAACAAATGTCAAACTAAGAAGATTTCATGCATTTTGCAAATTGAATGTTGTCTACTTGAAATTTGAGGATGTGACATCACTTTGTTTTGAATAAAATCTAATTTTTAAAATAATCCTCAGATGTGATTTTTTAAAATTTATTTAATTTCAAAACAAAAATATCTATCAAAGGAGGTAAAATTTATTATGTCCTGATAAATAATAATGATTCAATATTAAAGCAAAATTTGAAAGCTTAAATCTAGTAAGAACAAAAAAATCTGTCAGAGTACAGGAGGATTAAAATAGTAACAAATCCTCCACGCAGTATTGCATGCAGTTCATTCTGAAGTCCTCATCATCTACATGATGTACTACATATCTAAATACTTCAATTGATTTATACTATGGAAGTGTGAATCTGTACATTATTATGTGATTGTATTTATTTGTAAGTGTGACTGATCTTCATATATGTCAAATCTTAACTTGGTTATACTTGATAATTATTTAGTTTATAAAAGTATTTTTCTGTAAAAAAGGAATATGAATCTGAGAAAATTAAAATGCATGAGATACTAAAAATAAAATACCATCCACATATCACACATACTGTGTCATAGAAACAAGATAGTGATGATTAATGATGATTTTAATACATCCATTAAGATGAAATTGATATTAATTACATTTCAAGTACCAAGATACCTTTATTATTGTTTATTTGTTTATGTGCCATTTTTAAATCCATACATTTCTTTACATACCAAAGAGCCACAGATTAAATACAATGGCACTTTACATTTAAACCCTATCTGGACTAATGCTAATACTAATATTTGTTGTAATTCATTCCTAATAATTTATATAATGATTCACATCAAATTCACATAATAATAAAATTGAAAGATTATAGTCAATATTGATATTATTAGTAATACCTTGTATTCAAACCACAACTGAACCAATAGTAATAATTCCTTTGTATCTATCCTTAAGGAATTAGTTAAATATCTTATAGTCCATTCATGCAATTTATTGCTATTAGAATAATATATGCCATGTGAATAGATTAATAGGATTACCCTGTATTTGAATCTCAAGTGCTTTTTTGTAATTATTTTGTATTTGATATTCATGGATATTATGAATTACTTATAATCATGTTTGTATATGTAAATTATTATATAATCATTCTTATCATAATTCTAATAAAACATTATTTTACTCAATATATTGGAATATAAGTGTGATTTTATGTAATATTGTGTCTTTATAGTTTTTTTTTTATTTAGAGACTTTTGTATCTCCCTGACATAGAAGGATATGAGAGAAGAATGGGCTAGAAATATTAAAATGCTGTAACTGAGTGAAGATATTGGGGGAACAGCTGATAATACTATTTACTTTGAATTGTTTGTAATAATATTTTATCTTTATGCATATCATACTTATATGTAGAAGTAAGATTTCCATTCTTTACTTCATGGGATTATTAATTTTACAAGGATGCAAATCTTGACCATTACAATATATATATGAAAATATATAGGATGTGAAATTGTACATTTATAATTATTTAATTAGAAAGTTCTATACTTAGGACAGGCCAATCAAGAATAATTTCCCAGGCCAAGGGGAAGTTTAACTGTCTGGCTATCACACTACCACACACACACACACACACACACACACATATATATATATATATATATATATATATATATATATATATATATATATATATATATATATATATATAATGGTATGGCATGAAGAGTAGTATGGAATTATGGCAATAATCATCAACATCTTATGACCAATAAAATTAATATATTGAATAAGTAAATGAGAGAAAATATCAATTGAGCCTAAATATGGATAAAAGTATAATTAATAACAACAATAATTATAAGTTACAAACTGCATAATCAGCATTACACATGGATACTCAACACACATCCCTTATGATTGGACTTACAAAAAGATGCGCAAAAGGCAGTTTCAATCTTAGAGCATTATATACAACAATCCTCTGGATACACATATTGAAGGGTTAATATATTAATCATACTAAAAACACTGAGATTTTGATAAATGCTGATCATTATCAATGCTTTCTGGCCATATAGTAGCATGAAAGCACAAGACTAATACAATTTATTTTCCAATCTAAAAAATAAAGTGCAATAAATGGACTTTAAAAGTAATACTTTTGCACCATTCATAGGAGTATCTGAATGTGCAAATAGGGATACATAATCTTCTATCAATAAATAAATTAACCATTTGCCCTAGAACTAGATCAAAGTTACAACAGGGACTGTGAATAAAAGAAAACACAAATGTATAAGTTTATCATTTTTTTAATTTGAACAGTTTTACAGAGATAATTTACAAATCCTAAATTACTATGCTATTATTAAATCAAATTACGCAATGCTAATTTATAGGACAGATAGTTGGAGAAATAAAGATGTTAACACATATTCTTAACAATTATTTAATAAATTAACTAAAAATAATAATATAACCATTCCATATCTCTTAGATTTTATCAAAATATAATTTCGTATAGCAAATAGTTCATTTTTATAATACTACATTTCTCACTTCATTTATCAAAATTGTAAAATAACATTTCAGAAATAAGTTTTTGATCTAAGACCCCTTTCATTATTTTCTTATAAAAATGAATGTTTTATTTTCTTATAAAAATGAATGTTTCTATATAATTCCATTTTCCAAGAAAAATATGATAAAAGAACACTTTTTAATTAAAAAATAATATTATTCATTCTTACCAATTATTTGTTAGTTTAAAAATTATCTAAATGTAAACATGAAAATACATTTTTAATCATGGATTTATTTCTTGAGTCCTTCTTTGGCAGTTGCAATTTTAAGTTTTCTTTCCTGTTGCCTTCCATTGTTTAGTTCAAGAAATCCTCTTTTTTAGATTTGTTGATTTTTCATTTTGTAGGTTCAAATTTCTTTTATGATAACTCCTCCATTAACACAAATTTACAAGGTAATGTACCCAGTTAAATTTATCAATTTATATTATATAATAAATTTCAGGTGACTTTAACACAGGCTAAATTTCTTCACTTTTTCATTATAATTCGCAAATCATGCAAGCACAGAATGAGACTGTCATGAATTTGGAAGTAAACACAGCTTGTTGCAGATTACTTCATGGATCTTCACCTTCTTCATTTTCTTTTAGAAAATATACCACATGGTGAAATTTAGTGATGATTAGCTTCTAGCTAAGGCTTAGCACATTGTTTTCTTTAAATCCAGTTCAAAAACCTTTTTTAAACTAGTAAGATTAGTTTATTTATGATTACAAGATTATTTATCTGTGTGCTTTTCATGGCTGAACTGATGCTTCTATCTTTATCAACAGATGTAGTTTCTTCAACAGTTCAACACCATGATCAAGAATGTCCATTCCCATGACCTGTCTACTGCTTTAACAATTTCTTCTATATTTTTATACAATTTTATATTCATGCAATCACATTTCTCAAACATGACCACATTAAACTCTGACCAACTGAGTCTATTTTTAAAAAATATTATTTGGTTACTTCCCTCATTTTAATTACTTAAAATAATTTTCAACTGTCAGAAAAAAAATTTCACTGTAGTTATTTTTCTCTTATTGCAAAAAACCCAAGAATAATACTTTGATTTGAACAATACCACTCTTTGTTTTGGAGAGATAAAAACAATTAATAAAAACAAATATTTAATATCAAAACATTTCTTGGTATATCTATAATTATTAACTTTTTTAAAAAAGTAAAATTAGCTAAAATGACTGAAGAATGAAAACAATTATTTATTTAGTGCTTTTTTTATCAAAATGAAAATGGTAGATCAACTTTCTGAAGAGAGAGAATTAAAAAAAGGTTACTTTATTTTATACTTTTCTCTCTCTTTTACAATTATTTATAACAAATTATAAACACCTCTATTATTTTTAAAATGTTTGAAAATTCGTATATCATTCAATGAAAGTAAAACTTTTAAATAACTTATTGATTAATATATAAAAAAACATGAAAAAATTAAATTTACCATTTCCCCATTCTAACTTTATTTAAATATAACTTACTAAGCAATCATAGCTTTAATACGATGTAGATTTTTGCCTTTTTAGGTGTGTTATTCTAAGCCTATCTATAACCTGATATTATCACGTGTGATGGATTGTAATTTCTTTTTCCCTGGAGTGGTTAAATATAAATTTAAAAAAAACTGAAGATGTCAGCACTATCTAAAAATGTTTGTATGATTAAAAGTACTCCATTGTTATAATAGAGCTATGATGGAAGTGGAAATTTCTGATTAGTTCTCTGTTTCAGAATGTTTTATTCCTAAACAAAATTGGTGATTTGTAAAAAAAAAAATGTAATTTGTTGATGCAATTTTTTTGAAAAAAAATTATTTTAAACAAATAACTATGTCACCAATAGACGATTGTCTTTGAAAAGAAAAAAAATTAAAAAACACAATTTGTACAGCAACCAGAACTAATTACAAATCAGTTACAATTCTCTGAAAAAAATAGCTTTTATGAAAATGGTGAACAGAATACCTTTAAAATTTTAATGACAATAAATAATTTATTAACTTGTAGGTGTTTTTTTTCTTTCTTAGACAACCACTTATCTTAAATATATGCTTTTCTAATAACATAAAATAAACATCTAATATTTCATTGTTCTATCTTTTTGAATAAGGAAATTACATTCAATGGCTATGTGATCAACAGTTATCAGTAAGTACTTCATTTTATTTATTTTCATGTTTTTTAATGTCAAATATTAATTTTTATAATTAAAATCATTAGAAAGATTAAGTATATATGTTTGAAAATAAAAATTAATTATATAATAGAGAGAAAAAAGATTTATTTACAAAAAAAAATTATTAAACAAAGACAAGTATTTAATGTAAGATTTACTAATTCTATTGAAAAATTTGCAGCCAGGATTGGCTTTAAAAAAGTTAACAAGTTTCTATCATAGGTAGCCACTGTCTATAATATATATATATATATATATATATATATATATATATATATATATATATATATATATAATAAAAACACAGAATTATTTCTCTATAAAACTATTTTAATTAATATTTCAAGCAGCAGACTGATTTTCATCAGAGAGCAAAAACAATGGATAAAAAAGTGTAAAATTTCTGTTAGATTAAAGATTACGTTTGAACTAGAGATAAGAAATGGAAAGCATTCTTCAAATACCGGCAGGACTATAAAATGGACAGATTTTAAATCACCAACAGATTAGCTACTATTGAAAGAACTGTATTGATAATATGCTACACATCGCTGTGAAACTATAAATGATGTAGTAGTAAGATCACCACCCTTCTTGGCCCTGTTGGGTCATCATCTTCTGCTGCCATACCATTCTGCTACCCAAGAGTGAAGTAAAAGCCTGACCTTGGGACTTTAGAATGCTAGTAGAAGCTTGCTGCCACTGAAGAACTTGTATTTCAATTGCCATGCACATGCCATACTTTAAACTGGACTCCTAAAATTTCAAGGTAACTTTTCATGCCGTCACTTCAAACTAAATCTAGCCTAACTCATCTATCAAGATTTCTTCTAATATATTATTTAACTTTGTTTTTGTTTTAATATGTAATTCCTGTAATATTATTTTAAATTAGCTTAGCTTGTCATCATTCCGAATCTCTAATATTAATTACCCTAGTTATTTATAATATTTTTTTGATTTAAATTCACTTCTTTGTAATGTTGCCAGAAAGAATTTATAATTATTATGGTTCAAATCATTAGTAATCTATATCAAATCACATCTGTATCATTCTGCAATTGTCAGAATTCACTAAATCATTAATTTCTCATATAAACCCTTTATTATTTTGAGTCTCTTTGTAAAACATGACCTCCAGCTGGGATGGAATAAAACTAAGGACTGCTAGTGTCATCACAAATGTTATCCATTAGTCAGAGAGGCAATAGTCCAGGCAAATAGGTTAGGATTCACCCTTGCCCTAATGTCTGTATCTTGTGCATGGTTGGATTCAAGATACTTTTGCTTGGATTATTGGTCTTGTTGAATGAATACACAATTTTGAGTGCCCATATTTTCTTTCTGATGAAAACCAGTCTGCTGGTTGAAATATTAATTAAAGTAGTTTTATAAAGAAGTAATTCTGTGTTTTAATTATGTTTTTTATTTTTCGTTTAGTTAGTTCATATATATAAAATACATATTTTGCGGGTTCATCCGTGTTAAAAACTTTTAATATCAATTTACTGACGTTTCGACTTGGTCACACAAGCCATCCACAGAGTTATAAAAAGGTAGAAAGACGGTTGTAGAGGCGCTACAATCACTGGTTTGAATAAAACATTAAAAATCCCACCAATAGCAAAAATGTTAAATTTAAGAATGTTTTTTAAAGAAATCTTTCCAAATAGGAGGAAGTTTGCACGTATCATCTCGCTTATTGATACAATCTGGCCTTTTAAGTATCTCAATGGCTTCTCTGATTTTGCATTGGTAGAGATTATCACATCTGGATATGATCCTGGTACTAGAAAAATCTATTTTATGACCTGAATCTATAGTATGGAGTGAGAGTGCTGATGATGATGAGTGTTGTTTAACTGCATTAGCATGCTCATCTCTCCTAACACTGATGCGACGATTACTCATACCTATGTAAGAGCTTTACAATTTTTACATGAGATTTGATAGACACCATGAGATTCAAGAGGGATTGAATCCTTAGGCTTGGTTATTATATTGCTGATCTTTTGATGAGCAGAAAATGCTGTATCTATATTATAGCGTTTTAATATACGTCCGATACTGTCTGTAGTTCCTTTTACATATGGAACACAAATCCTAATAGCTGACTTATCATCTTTTTGTTTCCTATTTTGTCTATTTTGGGCTTGAAATAAGGTTTTTTTTATAAATTTGTAATTATAACTATTTGCTAATAAAACACTATTAATATGATTTATTTCTTCTTTCAGATGTGTGTCATCTGAAAGGTTAATTGCTCTATTTAAAAGAGTTTTGGCTACAGAAACTATCTGAGTTGGGTGATGATGAGAATGGAAATGTAAATATCTGTCTCTGTGTGTATCCTTTCTGTAAATAGAAAAAGATAAACTATTTGGTGTTCTGGTGACTAGAACATCAAGAAAAGGGAGTTTTCCATCAGACTCTGTCTCCATTGTAAATTTAATATGAGGATGCATATTATTTAAATGTAAGAAAAAATCATCTATTGTATTTTTTCCATGTTGCCATATGACAAAAGTGTCATCTATGTATCTGAGCCAAATGAGAGGTTTTAAAGATGATGATTCTAACGCACGAGTTTCTATATATTCCATGAATAAATCAGCTATTACTCCTGAGATAGGTGAGCCCATAGGAGTACCAAAAACTTGTCTGTAATGCTGTCCATTGTATACAAAATATGTATTTAAGAGACAATGTTTAATCAAAGCAATAATATGGTCTGGTAAATTGCAACGTTGTGAGATTATATTTAAAGCTTCATCAATTGGAATGTTTGTAAACAAAGACACGACATCAAAACTGACCAGAATGTCACTAGCATTAATTTTTAAACTTTTTAAAACAGAAATAAAATGAAGAGAGTTTTTAATATATGATTTAATATATGGGATTGTAGGTTTAATGAAATCCGATAAGTATCTAGCTAAAATATGAGTTGGAGAACCTATTGCACTTACTATTGGACGAAGAGGGGTATCTGGTTTGTGAATTTTTGGAAGTCCATAAAATTTTGGACAGACACAAGATTTTTCACGAGGGATTATTTTATTTTTTATCTCTGTTTCAATAGGTGATTTATTAATAATAGCTTTTGTTGTTTTTTCCAAATATGTAGTATGATCTCTTTTTGATAGTTTATAAGTTTTATCACTAAGCAGATCTAAAATTTTATTATGGCAAATGTCACGATCCATTACAACTGTGGCATTACCTTTATCAGCTGGAAGTACAACAATTGATTTGTCCGATTTTATATTATTTAATGCTTGTCTTTCTTTCTTTGAAAAATTATTTTTAGGAAGCTTAGCTTTTTTTAAAATATTACAAATCTCAGCTCTAGCTAAATCAGCCGATGTAGAATCAATTTTATCAAGAGCTGATTCAATACAGACAATTTTCTCAAAAGGTATTCGGGAAGGTGTTAAAGCAAAATTGAAACCTTTTTCTAAAACCGAAATTTCATCTGTAGAGAGGGCTTTCTTAGATAAATTGTAAACGGTTTTTTGATTTGGATACATAATGTTTGGGGATTGTGTTCTAATTAGCATTTGCAATTTTTTCTTTTGCTTTGCTGTTACCAATTCCGAATCTTTAAATGATCGAAAACTTGCAATACGATCAAAACTAGTCCACAGTAAAGGACGTATTTTATTACTAAGGAATAAACGTAAATGTAGCAATACTTTATCAATTTTGTCTATCCCACAGTTAGGTATCCAAATTATTGTAATAGTAAGGAATCACAGTAACTACTAAGCAGTTAGTGTTATACCATAATACCAGCATCTATACACAAATACTTGACCTATTTCTATGTTGCTATAACTACCTGTTTGTGTTTTGTTATTTAGGATGGGATGATTAGTATCCATCCCTTGGAACATCACCTACTATCCACCTTCATAAGATCAGTTTATGGGTCTAAGAGTCATTTTGCCTATGATGGGAGATTAATCACTAAGCTAGCTTATAGAAAAAAACATATACACTGTTATTATGTGCACATTTGCCCTGCTTTATAAATAACTTCTGATGACTAGACCCCAAATACCCATTTAGCCACTGGGGTTGTTATATATACCATATATTTATTTGTATGACCGAGATTTTACATACCATAACTAAAATTACTTTTGTCATCTTTTTATTGTGGTTCATAATGTATTTTTATCTGATTATGACTTATGAGCAACATTTATAAGAGGTTTTGCAACTCATAAATAATTGCATAGAAGCAGTTTGATTTCAACATCTGATTCATATTTTATTCCAACATTACAAATAATGTGTACAACCCCCCAAAAACAATATTTAAGATAAAATTAATTATAGAATTACTAAACATTTAATGTTTAATAATAATAAGAAAAAAAAATGGCAAGCATTACACATCTTTTAATTATGGTATTTAAATGTCATTTCTCCTAGCGTAAATAATTAGTCTCTTTTGACATTCATATAATTAATAAACAGAATCAAAACATACATATACATACCCCATCTTGTCAATAATATTGTAATGTAATTATTCCCTAATTAATCTTAATCCATTCACAACTCTACCTAATTTCTGCCTTTACTAAATCAATACTTAAAAAATATCTCATCTAGTTACTATTATCATTTCATTCTCCTCATTATCATTTTATTTTAGGCCTTTCCACTACTGCCATACATGTATGTACAAATACACCTCATGTAGGGTTTAAACTTTTCCAAAAATGTTTACATAGATATTTCAATCAACAAACAAAAAAAGAACATCTATTTTAAAATGAACTATATCAAAATACATCAAAAACATATGTGTGTACAAATAAATATGTATAATACAATTGATAAAACAAGTGAAGATATAATAAAATAAGAAAAAAAAACACAAATAAAAACATATTTACTAATAACAAAACCCTTAACCTTTCCAAAATGCAGCATAACATCCCTTACTTTTCAACATTTTCTGACATTTTCTCTGTCTCACACATCAACATAAAATATATGATAAAATGTTTATTACTTTTCAGAAAATAATAAATTTGACTTCGTTTGATAGGTATTTTTGTTTACTACTGAAATAAAATTTAAATGTTCACATTATGTTTCTGTAAATATTAAAAAATAAGATCACAATCAAAACAAAGACATTACACATCATCATTTCTAGAAAGATTATTTTCAGTTTATAAAATCAAAGAAATATTTATTTCAGATTATTTTTAAGAATGTGAACGAATATTTGTTTATTTCTTTATATCTAATGAATTATGCTTTAAAAGTTAAAAACTTTGAATATGTATTGCAAAATTATATTTTCTTTACTCACAAATATAAAGTAGATTGTTTAAGTCATAGCTTGTCTTTTAATTTTCTTCAAGCCATATTTACATTAGCTGCTTCTAAAACATTATATTTTTGAAAATAAACTATTTTAAGTCAAAATAAGTTATTAATGATTTATATTTCTTGATATCTAATAAATATAGTATAAATTATTTTTAAAAAATAACTAAAACTGTAATAAATTCACAAATAAACATGTTTTTTGCATTATTGGAAACTTCAATATCATAAAATGCTAAACATTTTACAGCCATGTCAAAAAACAATGGCTGAACATGTCAGGTAGGAACTAATGTTTATTGTTAGAGTGGGAATGTTTAATTTTACATTTACCTTTTTGTAAAATTTTCAGCAAAAAAGTAATTCATTATAATAAAATATCTTGTTTTACATGTATTTTAAAGTATAATATGAAAAAATTCGTCAGGGGGTAAATTGGTCAAAACATGAAAAAATTCACTAGAAAGGACTGAAAGGTTAAGAACTAGGACCTAATTGATATTTGAGGTGAGAGAAAGAGAAAGAATTGAGAAAAAAATGAAATGTCAATGGTTAATCAAATTTGGTTGTATATTAATAATTTCTTGTGTTCCCACATTTATGAAGTACTGTTAATTAGATTTTACACATGCACTATGAAGAAATATATGTATAGATGACACACTGATTATCACTCATGAACATCCTTGATAATAATCACAGAAAAAAAGAACACAAAACATCCTTTAAATCATACACTGATTATTGCAAGCTGTATTTTCTTTAAATTAGCCTGGTTACTATTTCAACATAATTGTTAAGATTAGAGAAAATTTATGGCATATATATAAAATAATTGATGTCTAAACTTATTCACAGATAATTCTGAATTTGAATTAGAGTAGAGTTTCTTCAGGATTTCCATTCCTCTGATATTTACTTTCTCAAAGTGGATAAAGACATGAGGCACTGCATACCCTATACTCATCAATTCTTATGTGGTCAGCCCTGGATGAATTTATCTAAGTCTACCATTCATTCAGATGCACCTGGATTCCAGTGGCTTAAGCCTTTTGAACAAAGCAATCTAAAGTTCAGCACTGCACATCTTTTTAAATTTCCACAATAAAATGTTTGAAATGAGTTGGTGACAAGAGTAAAAAAACAACAATAATGCTCTTGTTTTAGCTTTTCTCTGTTATTTACACATTTTTGTTTTACTGTCATCACTGGTCCCTTAATTACATTAGCCTCTTGATGGTAATATATGATTGAAGATATCTACTATCCACTTGGGTAGTTTGAAATATTTTTATCTTGGAACCGTCAACTTGTGATCAATTAGTAACTGAGTTCAAACTAGTTTGGTGATCAAATACAATCATTAGTGATCTCTTTGATTTTACACATTTGCTAATGAGTTTCTCTCTCTCTTTCTTTCTTTTCTTTTTTTCTTTCTCCTTTTTCTTTTTTTAATGTTAACATACAAAAAATACAAATAACATAAATTATAAAAAAATCTGCATTACATAGAATTAAAACTTGAAATAGTAATCTCCACTTATATGAAGGCATATAAATTGGATTATCTAAACATACATATAGACCCACACACATAGCCAGAAGTTGATTGCTAATATGTATCCAAAATTAACAGAAACCTTTCACTTCATCCCCAGTTCATTTTCTTTTCTGTATTCTATCGGTGATTTTCAATCAAAAATATGTAGCTGATTAAAACA
This sequence comes from Epiperipatus broadwayi, assembly GCA_028023455.1. NCBI lineage: Eukaryota > Metazoa > Onychophora > Udeonychophora > Euonychophora > Peripatidae > Epiperipatus > Epiperipatus broadwayi. The sequence continues at coordinate 42,577 of JAQFVV010001105.1, forward strand.
AACACACACACACACAGTTCTCTCTACTACGTTTTTCTGAAATAATTGGGTTTTTCTCTACAAAATATATATATATACCACACCCAAAATTTAGTACTTTTCCTCTCATACACTTGACTTGGAAGTTTAATTTGAGCTGAATAAAATTGATTTTTTTTCCAAGTTTAAATAAATTAAGACATTTTTGTAGGTAATACAGCATATACCACCAAGATAGTCTTTACTTAATAATTTGATATAATTAGAGGATAAACAGTATTATACTGGTCTAATGCAGTCATATTCCATGGAAAAGATTTTGGAAAAAAAAATATTTGCCATGCAGAATGTGGTTTAAAGTCTAATTTATTGTCTTATTTTTATTGACTTTTAAACTGAAAATAAAATTATTTTATTTTTCATATATGGAGCTGATGGTAAGGGTTATATTTGTTTAAACACATTTAGGTTGAAATAAATTTTATTGCATCTTCGTCCTTTGTATTATATATATATAAAAGGTGTGAAGGTTGCCTTGACAGCAGTTAGAAATATTGATTACTATATTTTACTGTGAATGTTTAGGTGGTTACTGGTTGGAACTTATATATATATATATATATGTACAGTTTTGATGTCGTTATCAAGTTGGGACTAACTATACTTGTTATCTAACTGATTAAGCTATAGGATGAAAATGCATGAAGGTTTTATAATATTTTTCAATTTAATAAATCATTAAAAATATATTAATGTATTTGACATTTGATGTTCCAACTAACTAGTTAGTTAATACTGCTTTCGATATTTATTTATTTAGATAAACGCACACACATATGTATAATCATATATTTATGTAAGTGTTTGAGAATGTTTGTAACTAAACTACTTTAAACTTTGCAACAATGAACTTCTAATAGAAGTCTTAGTTTTATTTTTAACAAGTTTATTTTTGTAATTAAATTCCCATAAACTCATCCATTTTTGGTTCATATTTATTGCAAAGCAATGTCAGTCAATTAATCAAAATTCAAGTTCTTAATTCAAATAGAAACATTTTTTAAAAGAAAAAAAATAATTAACTAAAAATAGAAAGTATTTAAAATAAATTATGCATTTAAATTCTTAATAGCTACTACTAAAAGGCCTGCTTTATTATTTGTCGACCAGAACGATTTTTTTAATTATTTATTAGATATGTAATTTATAATATAATTATATAATAAATTTCAGTAACTTTAATTTAATTCTATAAGCAAAATTATTGAACACAAATATCCTGCCACTTTAAACATTTAAATTCTCCTTTTATATTTTAATAATAAAAATTATATATATATTTAAAAAATCATATAAGTTTTAATTTGCTTGAAGTCTCATAATAATTTTTTAAAAAATAACGAGAAACTATGGCTGATTAGTCATAATTCTATGTATTCATCATCATCAGTGAAAGATACAGTATATTTTATAGTTTTTTGTGTGAACACACATTCAGACTATTTTATATAAATGTTTTTCATATAAATATTCATTTTCATTTATATCATTTTCAATTACTATTAATCAATTATATTATGATTTCGCCAAGTTTAATCTGCTTCTCCACAAAAACTTCTCCATAAAACTATATTAAGATATAAATATTTGCATTTATCTAAAACACCAATGTTGAATTTCTAGGTGGGTTCTGAGGTAAATTAAATAACAGAATTCTAATAAAATGCATTATGTAGTCAATTTTAAATTTTTACCAAAACCTTCATAAAAGTATTCAAATTGAAACATTTTGCAACACAAATTTAAGTGAAAAGTAAAAACAATTTCATTTGGAATAAATTTTAACAAATAGACTGCTCAAATAACAACATACAACTGTGATGATATTCATTTTAATAGTCCCAAGCAGTATAATACAAATACAACTACAAATGAAAGTAGGTCACAATTATTATCCATTAAAAATAGTAGGTACTGAAGCAGTTGAATCTGAGTTCGATCCTAGCTTCATGACATCTAGCCATAAGTCCATTTCAAACCCTAATACTAACCTTAAATTTCTGATGCAATGGGGCTTTATACATTCAATCGACGCTAATTTCCATAAAGAAAAACTTATTTCATAAATGTATGTTAAAATCAATTCGTTTCAGGTTTAAATTGATCAATTATATTAATAAATTCATGATAGAATTATTCATGAATTTATATATATTATAACTGCATGGATTGTGCATATATATTTGTAAATATTTAAATATATATAATTGTTTGAAAGTTTCATTGCGTTGGGAATGTTTGATTTTATTTTTAAATAATTTGTTAAAGTTTTATTGATTAAAAGCTACATTCTTTCGATAAGCTTTCAGATTTTCCCTTTCCAAAACAATGGTTAAAGTTTTATTAATTAAAAAAAAAAAAATATTTAAAATGTAAGGATTTCCTAATTAAAATCATTTTCTGATTTTAAGAATTCATTTTCTAATTAGAAAATGAATTCAAGTTAATGAGTTTGAAAGCCTTATCAAAGGAATGTATCTAAAAACAACCAGTAAATTTTGTTACAGGGATAATGAAAGAAGCACTAGCCCGGAGGCATCAAATGCAGTATATATAGCTCTGAAAAGTTTGGAGAAAAGGAGCCATCTTTGTTGTAGAGAACTGCAGTAAACTCTATGCATTTTAAATCATGAATTCAAATAGTGTCCCTATCATGGTAAGGGGCTAAATGTCAGAAATCTGGCTATTGTTCCTGAAGTCCCCTAAAAATCTTCAATGAAGCTGCTGAATCTCTTCCTGACCAATCATGCTGCTAAAATCATGAAAATTCATTAAAATACTGTTCAAGTAATCAACCAAATGCATGCCTACATTTTTCTCACCCGGACATGTAAACTAAGGATCCAGCCTGGAAGAAATGGGTAATATATTTCCATAATGAACCTTAAACTTTCTGGCCAGTTTCCGAACTTTACTTTACACCCCCTTTAAGAGTTTTTTTTCATTCTATAAATGTAATACTCTGTGTAAACCCTTTCCTTTATTCTATTTTCAATTATATAAATTCTCTCAATCTCTAGTCTTTAAATTTAACTTTCTCCTTCTTACTTGGCGATTCATTTACTATATTATATATATTTATTATGTGATTTATTGTTGTTTATTTTTAATTATGTGCTAAAAATCCTTCGATTCAATGAGCCCCTTTGTTCCATTTCCCTCACACAAATAATATAATATTAAATCTGATAATAATTCTCACCCATTAGAACTAGGTTTATACAGTTCTATTAATCATCAAGTTGAAAGAAATGATTAAGTGGCTAATAATAAATTATTAGCTCCATTTCTAATCTATTCCCCAGCTATTCTCGCGTATTCAATAATGTGTATTTATTCATATATAATCTTAAAATGTTTTTTTTTTTTTTGCAAAAGGGTTGATAAAGGAATCAATCAAATATATTCTAATTCAAATTTCAGTTACTTGCTATTTAGATTCAGGAAGAGCACGATGTTTGGGGCATAATTAATATAATTTTATAAATGCGTTGAAATAGTGTTAGTTAAAAGCTCATTTGACTTTAATTAATTTGATCAAGTCATCATGTAGAGCATTCTATAATTGGGTTTTAATTTTCAAACAGTGACTCTCAAGTCATCATCGTCAAACATTGCTGACATAGGGCAATCTTCCACTCCATTAGGCTTGTTGGTGATAATATTTCTGTCATTTTAATTATAGAGGAAGAAAGCACTTCCTCCTCTACTCACGTTATATTTGGAACACCAAAGGCTCATAGTTACAAATCGGCTTTGCTCTCCCGTGTTCCACATATACTTAAAGGGCATAAGACTTGTCAAATACAAGCCACCATACAACTTTTAAATCACTTCTCCTTTGTGAAATGCAAGCCACCATAAAACTTAGATCATCTACCAGCCATTGTCTTTCAATTTCATTTTATAGCTCATAATTCATCAGCACCGTTGCCTCTCTGTTCCGAAAAAGCCCGCTCTGATGCTTGTAATTACTGTTGAAGTGATTTCAATTAAAGTCAAACAAATTCTCAGTTATCTCAAAGTAAATAAGTTTTCCAATAAAGATTAAAGTTATGCCCTAAAATATGTATCTTGCTCTTCATGAACGGATTTGCGAATGTGAAAATAAATCTCATATTTTTTTGTGTAAAATTAGAGTAATAATGTCCTTTACAAATGAATACCTTTATCTGCCTTTATTTTCTTGTTGGGGGCATAGACATAGAATTCCATAATATTGCTTAATACTCATTGACATATAATAAGGACCGCCATTCTTATTATAATTATAAACTTTGTTTAAGGACTAGAATTAATTAATATAATCATTATTTAAAATTCAAACAAAACAAACTATTATTAAATATTTTCTAAACACACTTGGTTTCTTAGTTTCTTAATTCTCTTATTCAATAATTATTTTAATGTTAATGCTCACTGTCTGTGTCGGCAACCCAAACATATACATATGATTTGATTTAAAAAAGTCTCTTAAGTTAATTAATTATCCAATATTAGTGTCAGTTCAGGGGTCTCTAATCCTCACCAACCATTGAGCTAGTTTCTTGGCACAGCACTGTGCCGTCAATTTAGATTTCTACTAATCTGAGCTGGTGAGTTGGGTTTGAATTCAGTTTGGTCCAGCTGAGTTTGGATCTGACTTGCAGTTGAGGGGGTGCTTTTTCGACTGGTACAGTACTTACGTAGTTTACCATCCAAAAGCTTGCCATCCTTTTTTTTAAATAATCCATTTTCATGAACTCAGGGGCTTACAACACATGATATAAGCAATATGGCTGACTCTAAATTATCATAGTCAACAAATGTTTTTTTTTTATTTCTTAAGAAACACAGACATCCAAAGAGTTGTAATCCAATTTATTTTAAGCAAATACAATAAATAAAATTTATAAATAGAAACAGAATTTAATAGACCATAACAAAGGGTCAGACAGATGTCACATTTTGGGCAAGCATTATCTCATAATTTTGCAAAATATTTCACTGATACACATAATAATCCAAAGGGTTGTAATTAATATTTTTATTGTAAATTCACTACACCAACTACAAACTAATGTCAGTGCAGTCACAAATGATATTTTGGATCCTTATAACCATGTTCCTTTCCAAACAGACAGATGCTTAGAACATGTGCAACATTGCATCTCTGTTAATACATAAAGTATAATTTCCTGTTCATTGTTACATATATTTTAGGTGGGCACTATCCTGAAATTTTGAAAATATTCCACTGCATCTTTTTCTGTTGATTAAATATTCAAAATTTTAATCAAATTTCCAAAAATGATATGGTAAAGAAATGTCAAAAAAATCACCATGTGTATAATAATGTTAAAAGAAATTACAATAATTTTAGTCACAGTAGGCAAACTACATGAATGTTCCATTGCATCATATTCTATTGATGAGAGATTCCAAATTTTGATCATATTTTAAAAAATGATTGAACGGAAAAAAAAATTTTAAAAAACTAATTATAACATACACATGGGTTACTGAATGTTTAAAAGAAATGACAATTTTAGCACCATATTAAGTGTTGACCACAAGTTAATGTTTGAACATTGTTTTCTAAATGGAATTTATTGAAAAATGATTTAGAATTTTCTTAAAATCAACATTCAATTTAAAATTGTGAATGGAATTTATTTTAAAAAAATGAGATTAACCCTACCATAACTTCCATTTACAAGTAAATGTCAAAATGTTAACAGTTGGTGAATACTTAACTTGAGGCTACTAAATAGCATGTGGCTAAAATTATCATTATTTTTAAAATTATTTTACACATGCTGTTTTTTTTAATATTGTTTCTTTCCTATATCATTTTCAGAAATATGATTACAATTTGGAATATTTCATCAACAGAACAAGATGCAGTGGAATATAGTGTCTGCATAAAAAGTATGTAACATTAAGCATTGCACATGTTCTAAGTGCTTATCTGTTTGAAAAGGAACATGGTTACAAGACTCCAAAATAGTGTTTATGACTGCACTGACATTAGTTTATAGTTGTAGTGAATTTACACTTAAGCAAATGTTAATTACAACCCTGTGAATTTGTGCATGTTTCAGAAAAAATATTTTCAAAATTAGAAGATCAATAGTGCACATGTTTTTAGCATATATCTGTTTGAAAAAGCTCTAAAACATCAATTGAAACTTCACTGTCATTAGTTTACAGCTGGTGAGTGAATTTACATTTTAAAGATGTGAATTATAACCCTTTTGATTTTTATGGGTTTCATTATTATTTTAAGAAATAAAAAATCAATTATTAAATATGAAAACTTAGAATCAGTCATATTGTTTATACCATGTCTTATAAACTTGCAAATTCCTGAAAATAGGTTATTTTAAAAAATGCAAGCTTCCTGCAGGCGAACTATTTAAGTACCATATAGTAAAATTAATATTTATTTGTTATTGTTTAGTGTAAATAAATATTTTATTTGTTCATGTTTTAAAAATATATATTTATGTATTCCTCAAGTTTAGTAATTACAATTAAAATTAATAATAAATTGTTAAATAGCTTCTAAAATGGATATCTCATATTCATTAATGATAATATCCAAAAATTCAATAACTTCATATTGACATAACTTTAATATTCAAGACAAAATGTGTGACTGCAATTTCTAAGAACATTAACCTAATTATCAAACCAAACCTCTTTCTAATACACAATATTTTCCATTAACCATACTGATTTTTTATATAAATTAGTTGAGTTTTTTCATTAATTTGCCCCTAATGAAAATTTCTGTAAACTTTATACCATAACATTCATAATTTCTGCAACCTTTATACTGTAATATTCGTAATTTGCTATATACAGTAGAATATAAAATTTTAGTTTGAAAAAACTCCATAGATGGCAAGAAAATCAAAAAATTCCTCAAAACAATAGAATTTAGCTTCATCCCAACAAGTACCTCTATTGTATTATGACAGGCAGATGACATTACAATTTTTATGACCTAGTTCAAAGGTAATGGTTTGAATAACCAAAACATATTTATTTGCAAATTTGTTACAATTCTAGAGATTTTCATACAATAATTTATGCAATATTTACAAGAAATCAAAAATATAAATTATTAATCATTTACTTTTACTAGAAATATTTTATTTTCAAAAATAGAATATTATATTAGCAGTCAATGCAAATCTAAACCTATTTATAAGCTTAGGTTTCTATGTAAGCAATCTAATTATAATAATGACTATAAAATTATTATAATTTTGCAATAAATATTGAAAAAAATAAACTTTTAAAGCATATTTCCTTAGATATAAGATAAATGAAAAAATATTCATTGAGATTTTTTTTAAAAAAAAGACAAATAATGAACATTTTGTTGATTTTGTAAAATTAAAATAATCTTCTAAAAATGATGATGTGTAATCTTTTTGTTTTGATTACAATCTCATTTTTTAATATTTATAAAAAGAATATCTGAATATTTAAAATTTATTTGAGTAGTAAACCAAAGTATCTATTAAATGAAGTCAAAATTTATTATTTTCTGATAAGTAATAATGGTTTAATCTTAAAGTCTATGTTGAACATGAGAACAAAAAATGATGAATTGCAAAAGAAAATGCCAAAGAGTTAATATACATCTTAAATTGTTTTTTGTTCAAATTAAAATATCTACTTGTTTATTGGTATGCACAGATTGTAAACTATTATAATCACTTTTATTATAAAAGTTAAAATAAAATTTTAAAATTAAGTTTTAATAGATGTTAATTCAATAAAATTAGTTCAAATTTTGTATATAAAAATAAATACTAGGAAAAACAATATGAGACTATAATCTTGTAGATAAATGACCTATTTTCTTAGACATGAAACAGGTGTGAAAATTTTGAATATTTTGATATCAAACTTAAAAATTGTTATTAGAACTTTAATATGTTTTAATGAGTTGAATCAAAATAAGCAATGTCTCTACTTTAGTTGGATATTTTAGGTACTACAATGGCACTGTAATCACTATTTCTACATTTTCTATATTGTTTAAGACTATCTAAAATGTTATATAATGATTTGCAGTTGTTTGTAGCTTCCCTTTTCCCCCTGCTATAATTTTAACAAATAAATTTCTACAAAAACTTGAAGATATCAACATTATATTGACTTTTTGTGTTATTGACAGTACACTATTGTTATGATAAAATTATGAAGTAGGTGATAATTTATGATTGGCTGATGGTTTTAGTGCTTTAGCCTGATAGAATATTATTTAATACTATTAATTTGTAAATAATAAAAAAATGTTTCTAAATTAATGATTATGATGGCAACTTTTTGTAAAAGATTTATATTCAAAGCAAAAAACAACATCATTAATCAAAGATTATCTTTAAAAACATTTTATTTTGAAAAAAATAAGTTTGTTACAACAACCAGAAGCAGTTTTTATTGGGTAAAATAAAATAGATTTTGTTAAATCAGTAAGTAGAATACTCTTTAAAATTGTAATAACAATAAATAATTTATTAAATTTAGATTTTTTTCTTTCTTTGATGATAACTAATCCTAAATATATTCTTTTTTAATAAAATAAAATTCAAATATCTAATATTTCATTCTTCTACTTATTTGAATAGGTAAAATTATATCTAATTCGTAGATATTTATTTTCATATTTAAAAAAAATATATTAAACTGAAGGCTTACAATTATAAATTATTAGATAACAATTAATTATACAATATATAAAAAAGACTTATTTTTAAAAATAAAATGTCAAACATGAAAGGATATGCAATAAAAGATTTATTAGAGTCTGACCAAAGTTGACATGTGGAGATTTTACTCCAGATGTTACGTAAGGCTCACAAAAAGGCAGTATATATTTTTTTGGTTTCAATTTAAAGTTATAATAACATTTTAAAATTGATGTTTAATAGATTTGAATTCAATATAATTTGCTGAAATTTTGTATATACTTTAAAATAACAACCAAAGTGATAAAGCAGACTATTATTTATGTAGGTGATGTAGTTTCTTAGATACAGATCAGTGGACAGAATAATTTTGAATATTGTGATATCAAATTTAAACATTGTTCTTTGAACTTCAATATGTTTTAAGTAATGTGTATGATTTTCTCCATTTCAATTATAAGTTTCATTTAAGTTTAGCATAAGAAAGTTTGTATACAATATACTTTTGTTAAGCATTTAAAACAAATTACTTCTCAAGTGTAAAGAACTACCAAAAACTACACAATATATATAATATTACAAACTACCCACAAATACATTCACTTCCCATCCACCCTTAATATTAAAAGAACTCTTAAATAAGTTAATAAGATTTTGATGAGCTATTATAACAACATTACATTATACTTCTGTGTATGAATAATTTCAATCTCTGTAGTCAAGATGCAATATTTAGGGTCTCTATAAATATATTAAATAATAGGATTCCACCTTCATTGTTAAAAAGAGATTGCCTTGACAAGAGGTTGAGATTTGTTGATTGTTATTAATATTCAGATTGTCTAAGTATTGACTAGTTTTAATGATTATATATAGATAAGTATTAATTGTATAGCAATATATATATATATATATTGAAACAGTAAGATTCGTATTCAAATCTTAAGTTTCACCTTTTTCTGTCGTCTCTCACTGACCGGTCTATCCTGCCCAAATTTAAACTTTTTGGTATCGAATTGTGTGTGTAGCAATATTAAAATGTATAAATATATGTAGAATTCAGCATAAACATGCACACATTTCGATCTCAAATTAAACGCAATAAATAGGGATAAAATAATATAATTTAGATTTCTTTTAGTTATATAATTTTGTATAATTTTTAATCATTTATTTTGGATTATAAAGTTCGTATTTATTGCTTTGTTTAAATTTCATTTAATAATAATTCTAAAAATATCTGATGTAATATTTAATTAAAAGTTAAAATAATCTTATGTTCCCTTTTTGTTTTTGAAATTTAAAAGCATCGGTCAGTGATAGATAATAGATTAATTAAAGAAAATTTCCCCAAAATGTAATTAGTAAATGTAAAATGTAAACAATAGAATGGCAACTTTCTTTAATTAAAAACCAACAAAATGCATTGATTATCCTCAGGGCAGATTAAATAGAACCTAAAAATATCTTAACAAAAATGTGAAAGATCAAGATAAAAAAAGAGGCCATCTTAGACTTGCTGGAGACATTCACTTAAACTTTAGCTTTGCTCTCGATCACTGAGAGTCTCCAAAAATAAAAAAATAATTTGTTCCTGCCAAGGTATGACCGAGTAAAGCACCTAGATTATTCTCCATCGGGAGATGGCCTATTGGATGCTGAACTTTCCATTGCCCGTCATAAATTCACCATGAAGATCTGCTGCCTGAAATGAATGAGAAAGCTGCTGCTGCCATGAAATTAAATGAATATCTAAATACAAGAAAGAATTGCCACTCGTGAACTTTTTTTTCTGCTAAACTAATGGAATCAGAAAACTTCTTATAAAACAGGTACCTGTCTGTATTCAAACTCTAGAGTACTCTAATAATATGCTATAGCTCTTCTTCATAATACTTATCTAAATTATAAAATATAAAAACTATCATTTGTATAACTAAAATTGAATAATTAATTTAATGTGTAAATTTCTCTAATAATCTAGCTTATCTCACTCTATCTTTCGTGGGTGCGTATTTCTATAATCAACATGTTTATCTATAGTTATTATTTAATTATTGCATGCTCATAATTGTCTCAATTTTCAAAATAAATCTATGATCGCTTGAAACAAAGAATGCATGTCAAATTTTCATTAATATTTACTTCCCTTAATAACTTCACTTTCATATAAATCGACACGCATTCAGTGCATCATTTATTGTAATGCAGGGTCTACTACTTCGCAAATGGCTGGCATATTAGTTGTAATAACTCCCAGTTTATATATTTTTGTATTTATTAAATTTAATGAATAATTCTAGAAAATCCCATTTCTTTGAGAGTCGCCAGGGTTCTTGAGTAAATGTTGGTAATGTAGGGCCAAGTCAGAAATCTATTTAAATCTCATCATAACCGTTTATACAGTATACATGTGTTACGTTTTAGAGACGCGATGACCCATTCCGCCGTGAAATTTCCGGATTTTTCAGGGTTGAAATTAACCCCAGTCGTCCTACACAAGCGGGCTAAATGGGTGCTCCCATAGGATTTGATAATGCCATGCAGCCAGCTGGCAAATGTGACACCTTACTTTGTCGGGCCGTGGCAGAGACCAGTCCGACATTCTTATAAACCCATTCGCGGCCTTGCAGTTTCGATATACTGCCATTCCATATCGCCTTTCTAAAGCGTACCACGTGTTCCTTTACTTCGTTTTATTATTCTATATATCACTCCGCCTCTGCATTATCTTCATAATTCACTCTCAAATAAATGTTTGCCCTTAGTTATAAATAAATATTTTAATTAAATAAATATATGTCTGCCATTACTCTTATAACCCATACTTTAGACTCTTGCATTGCAAAGGTATAAATCCCTCCATGCATGCATTAGAAATACTCACTCGAGAATTTTAGGTAGCTAGATTATGCCTTCAAATAAATGTATTCCTTTTGTAAACATTACAGTATCGGAAATACCGCTACTGAAATCCTCAATATAAAATAATGTCTAAATAAATAAATGTGTTCTTTAAAATATAATCATGTCGCAAATCCCGCTACTGAAGTTGTTAGGCCATAAAATATTATTTGTAAATAAATGATTTTATTAAAATGTATTAATAAATAATTTTAAACTATATGTCTGCAGTTACGTTTCATTTATTCGATGCCCACTCTAGATAATATTTCCTTGATTATGTAAATATGAATGTTTAATTAATATTAGTTTGATTATTGGCTAAATCGAGAATAAAATCATGAGTCTCTTGCATATCCCTGACCACCGTGCCTAAGGAAATATTTACTAATGGTGCATCAGATGCGTTGTTTCGTGGAACCGATAAACTGTGTTCGAACTCAGTACCACGGGTAGCTTCGCTACTCGATGGTGCTGCTGTTCTGTATGGTGGTCGAATTCTGCACTATGTTTATGAGTCACACGTTTTCTGACCGTTACAATATATATATATATAATTCTTCTAAAACAATACAATAATTAATACAGTAAATAATATTTTAAAAACAAATATCTATCAAGACAAGAGAGTGTTAGAAATTATGACATATCACCTTCAGTAATTTTTGATCATATATGCTTTTGATTTTAATAAAGGTAAGATTTTATGTATTGAAAGAAATAATAATAAATGTAAAATTAAAGAAGCTATGTTAATAAGAAATGGAAAGCAGTATTTGATAAATAGACAAGCTGCTAATATAAAAATTAATGAATTGTGGGAAAATTGACATATGTCGTAATTTTTTTTGTATACATTTATAATGGTTTTTTGTAACTGAATTTGAATATAGATGATAACGACTACTTAGATAGTCAAAAGTACTTCTATTAAATTATAATAGATATTTGTTTTTAAAATATTATTTACTGTATTAATTATTGTATTGTTTTTTGAAGAATTATATATTTTTTCTATAATTGGAATACAGACATTGATTACTAACTTACACACATATATATATATATATATATAATTTAACTGTAACAAACTATTATAAACAATCCTTAAATCTGCAGAAGTTCTTTCAGTTAATTTTTTAAACCTGCCTCAACTGCCATTAAATTAAAAAAAAAACACAGCGGAAGCAAATGTCATCAATTCAAATGCCACAAATGTCATATTTTAATGTTAGCAACTTGTCTATTTATTAAATGCATTTTATTCCTATTTTTAAAAATTGTCTCATTATTTTTTCTTTTATTATGGTTTTTCTCTTCATGAAGAATTTTCACATTTTCAAAATCAAATTTAAACTTATATTTACATGTTTTTTCATGATCAAAGAAAACTGAAGGAGAGATTAAATCATCATTACTTTTACTTTTTACATGCTTATATAACAATTCATGCTCCCTCAATCTCTTTTCAATAGTGCACATAGATTCACTTATATATGATAGCATACAATCACAAAAAATTGATATATGACATTACTTTTCTACTTGACACTTATGATATCCTTAGAATTATAGACTAATTTATTAATATTGTTTGGAATATAGATAAATTAGTCAATAATTCTAAGGATGACATAGCTGTCAAGCAGAAAAGTAATGTCATATATCAAATATTTTGTGATTGTATGCTATCACATATAGGTGAATCTAGGTGCTGTATTGAGAAGAGATTGAGAGAGCATGAATTGTTATATAAACCTGAAAAAGAAAAAAATAATGGTGATTTAATGACTCCTTCAGTTTTCTTTGATCATGAAAAAACATGTAATTATAAGTTTAAATTTGATTTTGAAAATGTGAAAATTCTTCATGAAGAGAGAAACCATAATAAAAGAAAAATTAAGGAGGCAATTTTTATAAATAGGAATAAAATGCATTTAATAAATAGACATACTGCTAACATTAAAATACGAGATTCATGGGATTTGAATTGATGATGTTTGCTTCCACTTTGTTTTTTTTTTTGTTTGTTTTTTTAATTTAATGGCAGTTGAGGCAGGTTTAAGAAATTAACCGAAAGTACTTCGGTGGATTTAAGGATTGTTTATAATAGTTTGTTATCATTAAATTTATTATTTTTATTATAATTACAATTTTGTATTAATTAATGGACATTATATATATGTATATATATAAAAAACAAGTTATAATCATGTAACTTGATATCGCTTGTATTTATGATCAATAGATGGTGTTTTACCAAAAACCACCGAACAAAGCATATATTTGTTTACATAAACAACAAAAGAGTCAGGATTCACTATCTCTTTAGTGAATTCTGATTCTTTTGTCATTTATGTAAACAAATATATACTTTGTTCGGTGGTTTTTGGTAAAACACCATCTATTGATCATAAATACAAGCAATATCAAGTTACGTGATTATAACTTGTTTTTCATAAATGTACCTTTAAAGGTTTTTGCAATGATATATATTGCAGAGGCTTTGACTATGTGGTGAAACTGAACTGAGATCAGACCCATGTAGCTATCTGGCTTGTTATGCTGGGTTTGAAGACTTTACCGGTCTGAAAAATTCATGTTTGCAAACTGATAGAAAATTTTTGCATAAACACTTGGAGTCAGCATTTAGATCTAGTTTCTAGCTTTATCCTTCACTGATGATAGCAAATTAGCTTGAAATCAGCTGATCTGAGGGTGAGCAAACGAAAGAGATGGTGAATTCTGACTCTTTTGTCGTTTATGTAAACAACTATATGCTTTGTTCAGTGGTTTTTGGTAAAACACCATCTATTGATCATATATATATATATATGTTAGAGCTCCAATAATCTCCACTGGTTAGTTGATACCATGGCATCCATAAACGGCTTTACAACAGTACTGTTTAATTGAAAGTTATTAAATGTTTCAAGGCAAGAATTCATTAACAAGTGAACATGTTTTGAATAGCATTTACTTTTAGTTATATGATTATTTTAATAAACAAATATTCATTTACAATTATTTCATAATATTATTTATAGAATTCTAGACAATAACCAATGTAATTACATTGTGCCTTAGTTTAATATGAATAAGGCATTGTAATCTTTGTATCAATATATAAAACCATGATTGATTTATTAACAAAATATGTAGACTCAGATGAAATACACAAACTACTGGCATATGGCTGATAATGAAATGGCCTTTGAATATGAAGACCAAATGTGAATAACAAATAAACAGCACCTGATCAAGAGTTTCTGCTGATTTTTAAGGTATGATGTTAGGTTTATCAAAGGTTAGATACTATTTTTGATTCAAACAGTCATTTCTATCTTTCTCTTTTATTTTTTCAGTCACATAAGTCATTTTAGGGAGAAATTATCATGAGCTGTTCATGTCATTAGAAATACCCTTATTCTAATTGTAGTAATAAAATTGTGTGTATGTGCAACAACATTTTTATTCTTTAACTGCACATGCAATAATTCTGATTCCAATTCACATTTTTTAGCTCCAGATCTCAAGAATTAAGAAGGACAGGTATAGTAATTGGAAGATCTTAGTTGTTATCTCTACTTAAGACAGTAAAATCATTAAGGAGTAAGTTTGGAATTGGATTTCAGTGAGACAGGAGTTTTTGACTATTGAAGATTTATGTTTAGTTAGCCCTATTTAAGGATACCTCTGAAATCATGAAAGTACAAAAGCCTTGAAAAAGTGGCCTAAAATGCCTTGTTGGCTACATTGTTAAATATGTTGGCTACTTTGTCATTTCTGCAGTAGAAATAATATAAGTAATACTAATAATATTAATAATATTAGTAGTAATGTTGAAACAAGAGGCAATGGTATTACTAAAGATCAGATTTATAAATTGCTATATATTTTCTAAATATAGCTACATGTAATGTGAAACATTACCTCATACTATGTATTCAAGACCAGAAAAAATGATTATGCTCTCAAGATCCAAGATTGTTGCAGATACTGTTAGTAAATATTATATCTCAGGGGAAGTAAGTTTAACAGAACAGATTATGTATACAGGTTTTTTTTTAGAAAAGGCAAGTCAATCAGTGAAACAAGAATGCATAATGTTGGATTGGTTATAAAGTCTAATATAGTAGCTTCTATTGTTGGAGTTCCACAGTGTATCAATGAAACACTAATGTTATTAAAACTCACTTTACATCATGGGACTTGTACTTATTTTATTATGTTCTATGTCCCAATGTTAGATTCAGAGAATTCAGAAAAGGAAAGTGTTTATTCCTTATTAGAGAACATTATTGCAGCAATCTTATTAAATAATGAAATTTTCTTCTTGGAGACTTTAATAAATATGTTGGTACAGATAGTAGATTTTGATCAAGGATTATTGGACATAACAGTATTGGGACAGTAAACTCAAATGGTTTAAAATTATTGAATTTATGAGCAACACATCAGCTGATTATCACAAACACTTTCTTTATGCAGAAAAATCACTATAAAACATGCATGCATTCAGTTTCAAAACAATGACAATTAATGGTTCCTATTATGGTTAATAGTCAGAATATAAAAGTTCACATTATACAAACACAAATACAGATAGTTGGACAGATCATAAATTAATCTGTTATCAAACATTTTTGGAGAATATATTTTTAATAAAAATCTATAATGATGATGAGTAAAATTAAATAATTTATTTATTGATTAATTATCCATTAAAAAACAAATCAATTATTTCATTTGATCTATTATATTTTACCATCGTAGTCACATATTTTATTTCATTTTTCCTTTTCTATTTAAAGTAAAATCTAGCTTTCAATTTTCACTGAATGCTATGACATAGTTAATATCTAGATTAGTCATATGTTATTTGTATATCCAATAGATAGAAAGAGTATCAAATCCATTCAAATGATCAAACTGAGAATTATTTTTATTTAGCTAAACATTGATTTGGAAACTTTATATTAAAATGTTTTTCTTAATATTCATTGACAATCAACATAGTAAGTCCAAAAACATAATAGATCCCTAATATACTATTAGTATATATTCAAATTAGAGATCATAAATTCTTACTCTAAAATTAACAAGATATATAGTAGTTTATATTTAGTCTGCATTTTATGGGTAGCAGTGAAACTTATATCTCTCCATCCAATGTAAAATTATTTATATACTCATAATACACAATGAGTATTTATTTACAGATTCAAACTGATATTTTTGATTATTCATGCTTATATGAATGATCTTAGCATAAATTTCATGATATTACATGGAAATGATTCATTCTCCAATTGCAATTGTAAAATAAATAATTTTAAATGTATTTTTTAAATCGTAACAAATAAGAATATTCATTTTATATGTAGAAAAATAATTGCACTTTGACAAGCATAATGACAATAATTCATTCACTTTCATCTGATATAACAAAGTTTATTATTTTGTGGGAATACAATTATAACGTGTAAGTGGATATTGTAGGTTGAAGGAAAGGTCCTAACATTTTAGATATTTTGATAATTAACAAATATAATTTCCTACTTCAGAAGTGATAAAATATTCACTTATATAAATCTTGTATATAGAACCATGTAAACATATTAAGATTATTCTAGAATTGGGAATTTGCATTTTGTGTTCTTAGAGCAATTACTAACTGAGAATTTTTTTTTAAAAAAAGTTTTTATTAGTCGAATAAAATTATTATATAAAGTGAGTTATTTAAATGCTCAAAGTATTCTTACCCTGTAAAACAACTACATATAATTTAAAAAAAAAAAAACAGATTTAAAAAAAAAAATCTATTTAAAATCAGGTTTATATATCTGACCAATGACTTGGGAAAAAATATAGTTCAATCAATAAATCTTGTTGTAAAGATGCCTATCAACTATATATATATATAAAGTTTGATATCTGTATTCGTCCACAATATATGTAATATACAAATCAATATATGTCAAAATACAATACAATTTAAAGTACTTCTAAAAATAATATAATTTATGTAAATTATACTGTATTTTGGTATATATTGATTTGTATATTGTATATATAATCAGGTTATTATAAACCACTAACTGTGGTTTATAATAACACGAAGTAATCATGTTGAGGCTAGAGATTTTGAGTAATATGTTGAGGCTAGAGATTTTGAGTAAATAAAATAAAAATATATGCTTATAATCAAATATATATATATTATGTCTCAATTTTTATTTTAAAATAAAGTATATTATATTTGAAACAATTCAATTTCTTAAAAAAAAAGATTAAATCAATACTCCCCCAAGTCAAATAGAAGAATTTTAACAAGATTAAGATTATCCTCTAAAAAAGATAAAAGATAAAAAAAGTAATTACTTTTTTTAAAATTCTTATTTAGAAATCTGATTAATACAAACAACCCTGGTTTGTAATTTATTTCATCACTTTCTTAATATTTGTATTTCTATTCATCCTTGGAAAAATGGTTTAAATTTTCATTAAAGTCTGACAGCTTTTAAAGACTATGATTAACTTGATTTCCAATAAATGACATATTAAGAAAAATTACAACAGCTAGTTTATTTTTCTTCTCTTGGAAAAAAAAAAAAGAAATCTCCAGTCTGTTGATTAAGAAGCTTAATCAAGACTAGAAGTGAAGAAAACGATAGTTAAATGACCAGCAGCTAAAACAAACTAATCTATAATTAAAATTAATTAAATATTTCTCAACAAAAAAAAATTCATTACAAGTACATTTTATTTTAATTTTATAACAAATAATATACATATAATTTTGCATACACGGTCTGAGCAATTCTCTTAGAGAAGAAGGTCTTGCGTAAAATGAGATAATGTTAAATTTCATTAATGGTTGGATAGGGGAAAGTTTCCTAAAAATGGTCTGAATTACACTTTTTTTTTTGCTTAAATTTTCTACCGAATCAACTAACTGCAGTCTATACCAAGGGTGGGCACCAGCCAGCCCGTGATAATGTTGAATCCGGTCCATCTCGTAAATGCCTAAATATAGAAAGTCGATATCTAACTACTGCAATCTCTAGGCCTATCACTCACATGTTCACATAATGTTAACTTTAACTTAATGCAATGAAAAATATAAAATACTAATTATAAACATTTTAAATGTTATCATAACATACAAAAATTTAATCATAACTTTTAAAATACCAATTTTATATTACAAAATATAAAAAATATGGGGGAATCATATTGCAAATAACGTTAATTTCTGTTTTTAATAAATACAGTACTGTATATTCTGTGCAGCATTAGATTATTATTTCCTAATTATTATTGTAGCATTAATCGAAAGAAGTTCCTTTGGATTTAACTTCTTATTGAAAAAAATAGTATTGGTGCATGACATTTTATAAATAAGTTTAAGAATTTTCTAATTATTATAATTTTTAATTTAATATAATTCATAGCCTATAAAATGAGGCAATTAAAAAAAATGATGCAGAATGCTGCATTTTCAATAATAATTGGACATTCAGATATTTATCTGCGAATACAGACAATAAAGCTGTTTGTTTGGTTTGTAAAGAAACAATTTTCATTTTTAAAGAATAAAATCTAAAAAGGCATTTTCCAACAAAACATTTCATAAAATATAAACTAATTTCACTGGAACAAATAAAAATTAAAGCAGAAAAATTAAAATATGGTTTACATAAGAAACAAAATACTCTAAAACTTTTGTCAAATATAGAGCTGTGACAAAAGCTGGTTACATTGTTACACATAAGGTTGCAAAATAATGTAAATCATTTTTCAATGGAGAATTTATAAAAAAATGTTTGACAAATATTGCTGAATTATCATTTCCTGATAAAAAACTGATTGAAACAATTTCTCTGTCAGGAAGACCTCTTGTGAGAAGAGTTGATATTATTTCAAGTAATTTATGTGATCAATTAAAATTGAAATTGGAAGATTGTACTTACTATGAACTGGTTTTAAATGAGTCATGTGACATTACTGATACAAGCCGACTTTTAATTTTAATCAAGGTATAAATCATATAATTGAAATTACAGATGAATTACTTTCTACATATGCTACAAAAAAGACAATGATGGTAAACATTTTTATAGCTCTTCAAAAACTTTGCAAAAACATAATATAATGTGGGACAAAACTGTCAACATCACAACTGATGAGTGTCCTAGTTTGGCAGGAAAAACATTGGATTATTAAAAAAAATAAGTGACAAAATAATGCATATTCCAGGGAAACAAATAATTTTCTTACATTGTATAATTCATGAAGAAATCATTTGCAAAAAAGTTCTAAAACTGAAGCATATTATATTTGTTGTAATGAAAGTAGTTAATTATATTCATGGAAGAGCTTAAAACCACTGGCAATTCATAATATTTTTGAAAGAAATTGAATGTGATTTTACTGATATTCCTTACCATATGAACATAAAATGACTTAGTCTTACAAAAGTATTATATGAAATTGTTAGCTTCATAAATACTAAGGCCAAACTGAATAAATTTTGTGAATTAAATGATGAGCAACGGCTGAATAACTTTTTTTATGTTCATATATTTTCACATCTAAATGAATTTAATTTAATTTTAATGTCAATGATACACCATCTTGTACCCAATTGGAACTTATAAATTTACAATCAAATTTAATATTGCACAATCAATTTGCTGAAAAAACAATAATGAACTTTTACACTTTGTTAAATCCAGAAATATTTAAAAATATTCCGAATAATGCACAGAAATATTTGACATTCTTTGGATTGATATAACTATATGAAACTACATTTTCATTATTGAAAAATGCAAAGAGCAAAATTAGATTATGAATAACCAATTAAAATTTAGGAGCAGATCTACAAATAGCCACTAGTGGAATCCCAATTTTGATGAAATCATAAATCAGAAAAATTCTAAATTTAGTCTCACACATTAAAGTCTTTGTTTTCTGCATTTACTTTGTTATCATAACAATAAAAGGGTTTCATATTTTAGTCCATACCCATAGGATATCCATAATCAATTCCTATTTAAGTTATTAAATATTTTATTTACATTTTTTAAAAAATACATTGATAATTTTGTATTCAAGTAATATAACATTTTTTTAGGTTTTGATTATTTATTAAATCGTTTGATCTATTCTGGCTCACTTTATGATCAAAAATTTTAGTTGGTCCACTGATTACAAAAGTTTCCCATCCATGTTCTATACTATTAATTATAATGTTTCATTTTAATTTATATCAATTAATTCTTTATAGTTTCTTTAATAAAAAATGAAATAAATTTTGGTATTAGTAGTCAATTGTATACAAACAGTTACTATATAAAATGTTAAATTTAGTTAGGAAGTTTAATAACTTTTTTTATATTTCATGTATTATATCACATTTATAATTAATACAATAATTTGTTATAGACTTTAATTGTTTAAAACAATTCAAATTTAAATTTATGCCAACATTAATATATATATTGTGAAATGGTCATTTCATTTAAATTTATGCCAACATTAATATATATATTGTGAAATGGTCATTTCATGGCAACAATATATGTTTTAACTCTATCTTTTTACACAACAATGGGGCCAATTCAAACCCGAGGAACTTTACTTATCTTACCACTTCACAAAGGGCCAATAAACTCTAACTTATAGTATCAACCATCGCTACACACTATCATTCACCATCCTGATGATGATATTTCTTCGGCTAAGCTCAATAAGTTGTGTGCTATAATTGCATTTATTCCTGAGACATGCATTTAAATAAAAGGAAATTAAAATAATGACATATGCATATTATCACAATAGCTAAATAAATTAAAAAGAGGAGAAACCTCACTCATTCTTATACACAATTTTTAAATCAACCAAACTTCCCCATATTAAAATCCATTCCCAAGTAACATAACTACTTTGCATATCGTATATAATACGAAAAAAAATTTCTTTTATTATACCCTCTCAAAATATCTTGAAAATAAATGTTAATTACCAATAAACTTTATTGCCATGATCTGATCTGAAATAATCTTACAAACTAAGAGCTAATGTATTTTTCTTATAATACAGTGAATTATTATTGATTTATTAATACCACATTATTGATATTTGCAACAATAAAAATAATTTTAATAATCATAAAATCATATGTGATAATATCATGGTTCTTTATCAAATAATTTTAAGTATTAATTGTCATATATTTTTGAATAAATGAATGACATCCTAGTAAGCGAAAGGAGATATACACTTCTCTTATAATGTATCCCCAACATACATTTGTTTGAACCTTCCAGCCCTAAAATAGTCTGTATTTAGAAAAATGACATCAAGCGGAAAATCAGAGAAGCATATTTTATTAATGGCAATAATAACTCCATCAATAGACGAGATACCTGCTTTTACATCTCCAAACGTTGGACTATCTAGTTCATTTGCATATGCTTTGCATACTGTTTTGTTTCCCTTGCCCTATATTTTCATTCTGCAGCTCACAGTACCGCTATGAATATGAGGCAAAAGACCTCGAAAGCGCTTAGCGTGTAATAATTTCTGTGTATCTTTATAGCTTCTCATTCAAGTGTGGCATATGCTTTGTTAATTTTGTATATATAATAATAATTATAATTACTTAAAAGGGATATTTAATTTAACTAACAAATGCTTAAAAAATATAAATTTGGAAAAATCAATGTCTTAAACTAGGATAACATTCAAGAATTTAGAAATAAATAGGCACCTTTTTATGTCATTCCAATACTCATCAATAACATAAATTAAAATCAACTTTTGAAATAATATAATCTTCATTTTTAGAAGAATTAAAGAATATGCAGTCGTAAATTAAAATCAATTCAAAGTAAAGCAATTAAATATTCCTATTATAAATGCAAATCTAATCCTTGGAATTGTAATTATTATGCAATTTTATATTCTTAAGCTTGGATCTGTATCTTATTTAAATTGTTTTGTGTGATTTAAAGCAATATTTCTGTAAAACAATTAATAATTCAGGATTCAAGAAATTATATATTGAAGCAGTCGGATCTGAGTTCGATCCTAGTTTTATGACATCTAGCCATAAGCCCATTTCAAACCCTAGTACTAACATTGAATTTCCGATGCAATGGGCTTTATACGTTCAATCCACACTAATTTCCATAAAGAGTGACTTATTTCATAAATGCGTATTAAAATTAATTAGTTTCAGATTTAAATTCATCAATTCTACTAATAAATTCATGACAGAATTATTCATGAATTTATATATTATAACTGCATGGATTGTGCATATATATTTGTAAATATTTAAATATATATAATTGTATGAAAGTTTCATAGCATCGGGAACGTTTGGTTTTATTTTTAAATAATTTGTTAAAGTTTTAATGATTAAAAGCTACATTCTTTCGATAAGCTTTCAGATTTTCCCTTTCCAAAAACAATAGTTAAAATTTTATCAATTAGAAAAAAAGATAAGGATTTCCTAATTAAAATCATTTTCTGATTTAAGAATTCATTTTCTAATTAGAAAATGAATTCAAGATAATGAGTTTGAAAGCCTTATCGAAGGAATATATCTAAAAACAACTATAATGAAAGAAGCGCTAGCCTGAAGGCATCAAAGGACAGTATATATATAGCTCTGAAAAGTTTGGAGAGGAAAAAAGCCATCTATGTTGTAGAGAAGTGCAGTAAACTCTGTGCATTTTAAATAGTGTTTCTATCATGGTGAAGGGCTAAAACATCAGGAATCTGGCTGCAGTTCCTGAAGTCCCCTGGAAATCTTCAATGGAGCTGCCAAAATCAAATAAAATGCTGTTCAAGTGATCAACTAAATGCGTGCCTACATTTTTACCAACTTGGACATGTAAACTAAGGAACCAGTCCTGAAAGAAATGGGTAATATATTTCCATGATGAACCTTAAACTTTCTGGCCAGTTCCGAACTTTACTTTACACTCCCCTTAATGAGCTCTTCTCATTTAAATGTAATATTCTATGTAAACCCTTTTATTCATGCGATTTTAAATTATATAAATTCTCTCAATCTCTAGTCTTTAAATTTAACTTTCTTTTCTTACGATGGCGGTTCATTTATTTTATTATATATATTTATTAAGTAATTTATGAATGTTGTTATTTTAATTATATGCCAATAATCCTTCGACTCGATGAGCCCTTTTGTTCCATTGGCTTTATGCAAATAATAATATATTAATTCTAATAGTAATTCTCACCCATCAGAACTAGGTTTATACAGTTCTATTAATCATCGAGTCGAAAGAAATTATTAAATGATTGTTATTTTTATCATGGGCTAATAATAAATTATTAGCTATGTTTTTAATCTATGCCACCACTATTTTCTCGTTTCACTAATATTTATTTATTTATTCAAATATAATATTAAAATGTTTTTTGCAAAGGGCCGATAAAGGAATCAAATAAATATATTTTAATTCAACTTTGTTATTTTCTATTAAGATTCAGGAGGGGAACAATGATTGGGGCATAATTAATATGATTTACAAATACTTTAAAATAATGTTAGTTAAAAGCTCATTCGACTTTAATTCATTTTTAAAAGCTCATTCGATTTTAATTCATTTGATCAAGTCATCATGTAGAGCATTCTATAATTGGGTTTTATTTTCCAAATGGTGACGATCAAGTCATCATCTTTTAACATTGCTGACATAGGGCAATCTTCCACTCTGTTATGCTTGTTGATGATAATATCACTGTTATTTTAAATTATCAAGGAAGAAAGCACTTCCTCTCCTGTTCATGTTATATTTGGAACACCAAAGGCTCATAGTTACGACTCGGCCTGGCTTTCCATGTTCCACATCTACCTAAAAGGCATAAGACTTGTCAGATACAAGCCGTCATGAGACTTCAATCATCGACAAGCTATTGTCTTTCAATTTCATTTTATAGCTCATAAGTCGTCAGCACCGTTACCTCTCTGTTCCAGTAAAGCCTGCCCTGATGCTCGTAATTCGTGATGAAGTGATTTCAATTAAAATCAAACAAATTCTCAGTTATCTCGAAGTAAATAAGTTTTCAAATTAAGATTATGCCCTAAAATACGTATCTTGCTCTTCATGAATGGATTTGCGAATGTGAAAATAAATATCACATTCTTTCGTATAAAATTAGAGTAATAATTTCCTTTACTAATGAATATCTTTATCTGCCTTTTATTTCTTGTTGGGGGCATAGACATAGACTTTCAAATATTGCATAATACTCATTGGCATATAATAGGAATTGCCACCCTTATTATAATTATAAACTTTGTTTAAGGACTAGAATTAATTAATATAATCATTATTTAAAATTCAAACAAAAATTATTATTATTAAATATTTTCTAAACACACTTGGTTTCTTAGTTCTTAATTCTTTTATAATTATTTTAATGTTAATACTCGCTGTCTGTGTTGGCAACCAGAACATATACATATGATTTGATTTAAAAGTATTTTAAGTTAATTAATTATCCGATGTTAGTGTCATTTCAGGGGTCTCTAATTCTCACCAACCGTTGAGCTAGTTTCTTGGTGCATAGCACTGTGCTGTCGATTTAAATTTCTACTAATCTGAGCTGTTGAATTGGGTTTAGTTTTGAACCACCTGAGTTTGGATCCAACTTGCATTTAGGTGGTGGTGCTTTTTCAACTGGTACATGGTTATGTTTTTGCTGCCCAATCATTGGGGCTCGATTTAATAAACCCCACACACCCTGTAGATAGTAATTAAAATCTTAGTTACTCAGTCAATTGAGATCTTGATAAATTAAATGTTTCAGTAGAAATTGATATTTTTGTAGAATGTTATATATATTTGAAGAAAAGTTATGCATAAACAGAGCAAAACTCTCCATACACTATTGCCACCTGTGCTAAACAGAGTAATCAATGGATGCCAGAAGGCTTGTGCATAAAACCCCTATCTAATGCCTACTCATGCAATATCCCCAGACTAGTTTCTGGCTTGTGGCCTTCGTCAGTGACGGGCTTTGGATCTGAGAGCACTGCATCTAGATCTTAGGATCTAATGCAACCCTCTAGCAACCACCTTTTATCTCCACTTAACTACAAAACTATGAGAATGAAATTGAAAACACAAAAAATATTTTCAATCTAAGCTCAATAGCTTATATAGTCATATGGGTCTGAACTCAGTTCAGCACCCATACATTTTGGTGTCTTTGGCTCTTTTACAACCATAGCCACCACTATCCTATTAGGCAGGATTGGTCTCAAACCATTAAGCATCACATGATCACATTTCCTATACTAGCACATTAATTGTTGATAAACAGAGCAAAACTCTCCATACAGTATTGCCACATGTGCTAAACAGAGTAATCAATGGATTCCAGAAGGCTTGTGCATAAAACCCCTATCTAATGCCTACTCATCCAATATCCCCAGACTAGTTTCTGGCTTGTGGCCTTCGTCAGTGAGGAGCTTTGGATCTGAGAGCACTGCATCTAGATCTTAGGATCTAATGCAACCCTCTAGCAACCACCTTTTATCTCCACTTAACTAGAAAACTATGAGAATGAAATTGAAAACACAAAAAATATTTTCAATCTAAGCTCAATAGCTTATATAGTTATATGGGTCTGAACTCAGTTCAGCACCCATACATTTTGGTGTCTTTGGCTCTTTTACAACCATAGCCACCACTATCCTATTAGGCAGGATTGGTGTTAAACCATTAAGCATCACATGATCACATTTCCTATACTAGCACATTAATTGTTGATAAACAGAGCAAAACTCTCCATACAGTATTGCCACCTGTGCTAAACAGAGTAATCAATGGATGCCAGAAGGCTTGTGCATAAAATCCCTATCTAATGCCTACTCATCCAATATCCCCAGACTAGTTTCTGGCTTGTGGCCTTCGTCAGTGAGGAGCTTTGGATCTGAGAGGACTGCATCTAGATCTTAGGATCTAATGCAACCCTCTAACAACCACCTTTTATCTCGGTGTCTTTGGCTCTTTTACAACCATAGCCACCACTATCCTATTAGGCAGGATTGGTGTTAAACCATTAAGCATCACATGATCACATTTCCTATACTAGCACATTAATTGTTGATAAACAGAGCAAAACTCTCCATACAGTATTGCCACCTGTGCTAAA
Organism: Epiperipatus broadwayi; assembly: GCA_028023455.1. Classification (NCBI taxonomy): domain Eukaryota; kingdom Metazoa; phylum Onychophora; class Udeonychophora; order Euonychophora; family Peripatidae; genus Epiperipatus; species Epiperipatus broadwayi. The sequence goes on from JAQFVV010001105.1 coordinate 69,417, forward strand.
CAGAGTAATCAATGGATGCCAGAAGGCTTGTGCATAAAATCCCTATCTAATGCCTACTCATCCAATATCCCCAGACTAGTTTCTGGCTTGTGGCCTTCGTCAGTGAGGAGCTTTGGATCTGAGAGCACTGCATCTAGATCTTAGGATCTAATGCAACCCTCTAGCAACCACCTTTTATCTCTACTTAACTACAAAACTATGAGAATGAAATTGAAAACACAAAAAATATTTTCAATCTAAGCTCAATAGCTTATATAGTCATATGGGTCTGAACTCAGTTCAGCACCCATACATTTTGGTGTCTTTGGCTCTTTTACAACCATAGCCACCACTATCCTATTAGGCAGGATTGGTGTTAAACCATTAAGCATCACATGATCACATTTCCTATACTAGCACATTAATTGTTGATAAACAGAGCAAAACTCTCCACACAGTATTGCCACCTGTGCTAAACAGAGTAATCAATGGATGCCAGAAGGCTTGTGCATAAAATCCCTATCTAATGCCTACTCATCCAATATCCCCAGACTAGTTTCTGGCTTGTGGCCTTCGTCAGTGAGGAGCTTTGGATCTGAGAGCACTGCATCTAGATCTTAGGATCTAATGCAACCCTCTAGCAACCACCTTTTATCTCCACTTAACTACAAAACTATGAGAATGAAATTGAAAACACAAAAATATTTTCAATCTAAGCTCAATAGCTTATATAGTCATATGGGTCTGAACTCAGTTCTGCACCCATACATTTTGGTGTCTTTGGCTCTTTTACAACCATAGCCACCACTATCCTATTAGGCAGGATTGGTGTTAAACCATTAAGCATCACATGATCACATTAATTGTTGATAAACAGAGCAAAACTCTCCATACAGTATTGCCACCTGTGCTAAACAGAGTAATCAATGGATGCCAGAAGGCTTGTGCATAAAACCCCTATCTAATGCCTACTCATCCAATATCCCCAGACTAGTTTCTGGCTTTGGCCTTCGTCAGTGAGGAGCTTTGGATCTGAGAGCACTGCATCTAGATCTTAGGATCTAATGCAACCCTCTAGCAACCACCTTTTATCTCCACTTAACTACAAAACTATGAGAATGAAATTGAAAACACAAAAAATATTTTCAATCTAAGCTCAATAGCTTATATAGTCATATGGGTCTGAACTCAGTTCAGCACCCATACATTTTGGTGTCTTTGGCTCTTTGACAACCATAGCCACCACTATCCTATTAGGCAGGATTGGTGTTAAACCATTAAGCATCACATGATCACATTTCCTATACTAGCACATTGTTGATAAACAGAGCAAAACTCTCCATACAGTATTGCCACCTGTGCAAAACAGAGTAATCAATGGATGCCAGAAGGCTTGTGCATAAAACCCCTATTTAATGCCTACTCATCCAATATCCCCAGACTAGTTTCTGGCTTGTGGTCTTCGTCAATGAGGAGCTTTGGATCTGAGAGCACTGCATCTAGATCTTAGGATCTAATGCAACCCTCTAGCAACCACCTTTTATCTCCACTTAACTACAAAACTATGAGAATGAAATTGAAAACACAAAAAATATTTTCAATCTAAGCTCAATAGCTTATATAGTCATATGGGTCTGAACTCAGTTCAGCACCCATACATTTTGGTGTCTTTGGCTCTTTTACAACCATAGCCACCACTATCCTATTAGGCAGGATTGGTCTCAAACCATTAAGCATCACATGATCACATTTCCTATACTAGCACATTAATTGTTGATAAACAGAGCAAAACTCTCCATACAGTATTGCCACATGTGCTAAACAGAGTAATCAATGGATTCCAGAAGGCTTGTGCATAAAATCCCTATCTAATGCCTACTCATCCAATATCCCCAGACTAGTTTCTGGCTTGTGGCCTTCATCAGTGAGGAGCTTTGGATCTGAGAGCACTGCATCTAGATCTTAGGATCTAATGCAACCCTCCAGCAACCACCTTTTATCTCCACTTAACTAGAAAACTATGAGAATGAAATTGAAAACACAAAAAATATTTTCAATCTAAGCTCAATAGCTTATATAGTCATATGGGTCTGAACTCAGTTCAGCACCCATACATTTTGGTGTCTTTGGCTCTTTTACAACCATAGCCACCACTATCCTATTAGGCAGGATTGGTGTTAAACCATTAAGCATCACATGATCACATTTCCTATACTAGCACATTAATTGTTGATAAACAGAGCAAAACTCTCCATACAGTATTGCCACCTGTGCTAAACAGAGTAATCAATGGATGCCAGAAGGCTTGTGCATAAAATCCCTATCTAATGCCTACTCATCCAATATCCCCAGACTAGTTTCTGGCTTGTGGCCTTCGTCAGTGAGGAGCTTTGGATCTGAGAGCACTGCATCTAGATCTTAGGATCTAATGCAACCCTCTAACAACCACCTTTTATCTCGGTGTCTTTGGCTCTTTTACAACCATAGCCACCACTATCCTATTAGGCAGGATTGGTGTTAAACCATTAAGCATCACATGATCACATTTCCTATACTAGCACATTAATTGTTGATAAACAGAGCAAAACTCTCCATACAGTATTGCCACCTGTGCTAAACAGAGTAATCAATGGATGCCAGAAGGCTTGTGCATAAAATCCCTATCTAATGCCTACTCATCCAATATCCCCAGACTAGTTTCTGGCTTGTGGCCTTCATCAGTGAGGAGCTTTGGATCTGAGAGCACTGCATCTAGATCTTAGGATCTAATGCAACCCTCTAGCAACCACCTTTTATCTCTACTTAACTACAAAACTATGAGAATGAAATTGAAAACACAAAAAATATTTTCAATCTAAGCTCAATAGCTTATATAGTCATATGGGTCTGAACTCAGTTCAGCACCCATACATTTTGGTGTCTTTGGCTCTTTTACAACCATAGCCACCACTATCCTATTAGGCAGGATTGGTGTTAAACCATTAAGCATCACATGATCACATTTCCTATACTAGCACATTAATTGTTGATAAACAGAGCAAAACTCTCCATACAGTATTGCCACCTGTGCTATACAGAGTAATCAATGGATGCCAGAAGGCTTGTACATAAAACCCCTATCTAATGCCTACTCATCCAATATCCCCAGACTAGTTTCTGGCTTGTGGCCTTCGTCAGTGAGGAGCTTTGGATCTGAGAGCACTGCATCTAGATCTTAGGATCTAATGCAACCCTCTAGCAACCACCTTTTATCTCCACTTAACTACAAAACTATGAGAATGAAATTGAAAACACAAAAAATATTTTCAATCTAAGCTCAATAGCTTATATAGTCATATGGGTCTGAACTCAGTTCTGCACCCATACATTTTGGTGTCTTTGGCTCTTTTACAACCATAGCCACCACTATCCTATTAGGCAGGATTGGTGTTAAACCATTAAGCATCACATGATCACATCTAATTGTTGATAAACAGAGCAAAACTCTCCATACAGTATTGCCACCTGTGCTAAACAGAGTAATCAATGGATGCCAGAAGGCTTGTGCATAAAACCCCTATCTAATGCTTACTCATCCAATATCCCCAGACTAGTTTCTGGCTTTGGCCTTCGTCAGTGAGGAGCTTTGGATCTGAGAGCACTGCATCTAGATCTTAGGATCTAATGCAACCCTCTAGCAACCACCTTTTATCTCCACTTAACTACAAAACTATGAGAATGAAATTGAAAACACAAAAAATATTTTCAATCTAAGCTCAATAGCTTATATAGTCATATGGGTCTGAACTCAGTTCAGCACCCATACATTTTGGTGTCTTTGGCTCTTTGACAACCATAGCCACCACTATCCTATTAGGCAGGATTGGTGTTAAACCATTAAGCATCACATGATCACATTTCCTATACTAGCACATTGTTGATAAACAGAGCAAAACTCTCCATACAGTATTGCCACCTGTGCAAAACAGAGTAATCAATGGATGCCAGAAGGCTTGTGCATAAAACCCCTATTTAATGCCTACTCATCCAATATCCCCAGACTAGTTTCTGGCTTGTGGTCTTCGTCAATGAGGAGCTTTGGATCTGAGAGCACTGCATCTAGATCTTAGGATCTAATGCAACCCTCTAGCAACCACCTTTTATCTCCACTTAACTACAAAAGTATGAGAATGAAATTGAAAACACAAAAATTTTCAATCTAAGCTCAATAGCTTATATAGTCATATGGGTCACCAATCCTGCCTAATAGGATAGTGGTGGCTATGGTTGTAAAAGAGCCAAAGACACCAAAATGTATAAGTGCTGAACTGAGTTCAGACCCATATGACTATATAAGCTATTGAGCTTAGATTGAAAATATTTTTTGTGTTTTCAATTTCATTCTCATAGTTTTGTAGTTAAGTGGAGATAAAAGGTGGTTGCTAGAGGGTTGCATTAGATCCTAAGATCTAGATGCAGTGCTCTCAGATCCAAAGCTCCTCACTGACGAAGGCCACCAGACAGAAACTCGTCTGGGGATATTGGATGAGTAGGCATTAGATAGGGGTTTTATGCACAAGCCTTCTGGCATCCATTGATTACTCTGTTTAGCACAGGTGGCAATACTGTATGGAGAGTTTTGCTCTGTTTATCAACAATTAATGTGCTAGTATAGGAAATGTGATCATGTGATGCTTAATGGTTTAAAAGTTATGCAATTTATAATGCATAACTGAAATGATTTAATAAATTAAAATATCATTTTGTAATTTTCTTTCTTATAATTAAATGTTTTCAAGATTATTTGTTAAATGTTCATCAGTAAAAGATTCGTTAGTCAAAATAATTATTCAAAGAAAAGTAATAAGATAGAATATATATATATATATATATATATTAATTATACATGTACTATATCAGTATATATATTAAACATTTGTGTTATACACATTCATGACAGTAGGAAAATTATCGTTAGAAAAGTAGTAAGAGCAGATCAAAGCAAGGGGAAAATATTCATCTCAGTTGTTATGATTTAAAATATCCAATATATCATGTTAAAATTTTTAATGTCAAAATATTGCTTGCTAGCACATATATTAAATGTTCGCTCCATATTCTTAGTAGCCTCAAAGCAGGTAAAGACCTTCAAACTGGAAATTATCTGTCAAGCAGTCCAATGCAGTGTGACAATATGCTTTAAATGACAATAATTTCTAGAGTAACCTCAAAGCAGGTGAAGACCTTTTGCTTATAGCAAACAGCCAGATGCAGTTGGCAAAATGCTTAAATGGTTTACACGCTTTCATGCTAGTAAGATTAAAAATGATATCAACAAATAAAAGTTCTTGTGTAATATTAATTTTGACATTTTTTTCTTTGTGTGTGAAAGCCTCATGCTTAGTAAATATGAAGTAGTGAACTCCTATATTTAAACTCAGGTCAGGAATGCATAATTTGTTAATCAATAATAAATAGTCATCAATCGAATTGTTTTATCAAAAATTAAGTCAGTCATATGTAGTTAGGGGGTCAATGGGTTATTCCACAGGCCCTATTGATCTCATTTTGCTCACTGGCGCCCATATAAATAAATTTGTCAGCAAATTTGATTGTCAGCACAGTAGTGGGTCAGTTGTTCAAATAATAAAAACTAAATGTGTCCAATACAGAAAATTACTTGTACAACCTGCTAATATATATATGAATATTTGTATATCATTGATTATTTGAATAGTTTTTTTTTCAGACATGGGAGAACAGTTGAACAGAGGGAACATCAGTAATATTTGTTTTTCTTATCTTTAATAGTTTTTTAAATAAAATACATGTCTCATTCAAAGAATTAATAGAAAGAGCTAACCAAGAAAATGTAGGTAAACTTAAACTAAACTAAAAAAGGCATATTAGATATTGGGTAAATAATATGCAGCAGCCAATGGAGAAAGGGACAATGGTACCAGTAGTCAGAGACCTAATTAAATGTACTAAAGAAAAAGGTTATAATTTAAGTATTCAGAGAAAAAGTGCCATAAGTTTGTTTATTCATATTATTTATTTACTTTCAAAGATGGAAGGAGAACCCTTAGCTAAAGGATTGATTGATGATAGTGATGCACTTTCAACCACCTCCAGTGAACAAGAGATCACTTTTAAAAATCGGATTAATAGGAAAGAACACAACCATCAAAGCAGAAAGACAGCTAAAGACAATCACGACAATCAAGAGACTTTGCATGCGATTTTCAGAGAAATGAGAGAAGACAGAAAGTTAATGCTGCTGATGATGGAAAGGATGTTAAAGCTTGAGAAAAAATGAGGCACCCAAACCAACTGCGAGATTGCAAAGCATCCTCAAGCAATGAACACTTACAAAGTGCCAAGAAGAGATGATGATCAGACCACACCAAAAAAATTTGTGGACAGCAAAGAAGATGAGTCAAATCAAGAAATGGTGGAAGAACCTGATTTAAATACAGACAGGGGAAAAAAAGATGTTCAGACCACTAGTAAAATAAAACCAAAAGTAGAAATGGAATGGAAGATAAACCCCAAAATGAGTCTAAGAAATTTGCAGAGACCATGCCTTATATCTTGTGTGGAAATTCAAATTTTTAGGGGAAGCCCAGGAGAAAATCCCATAGATCTTATAGACAGCATTAAAGAATTTTTTGTCTGCACTCTGTAGCAGAAAAGAAAAAGATTATCATAGTTAGACATTACTTGAGAGAAGCTGCCAAAGCATGGTGGAAGCTATTAAAAAACCCACCTACCATGATCCAAGGGTATGAAAATGCCATTTAAAAAAAATATTGCGAAAGGCAGGAGGGTATTTTGCATAGACTGAACACACAGAAGTATCACGAAAACTACAGACAGGAATACGCAGCCTACTTCATCCAGCAAGTGACCACCTTCAAATCCCTGACAGCCTTCAAATACGAGGACCAACACATCATCCAGACGATCAGACATCATTTACCCCCATGGATCCAAAGAATCATGCTTGGGATGTGCCCTATGTCACTAGAAAAGACCATAGACTTTTTGACTGCAATAGACTATGGGAACTTGATGCCAACCAGAAAAGACCAAGACTACGACCATTATCAAAAGTTAAAACCATATGTGCCACCTGATCCAGGGAAACAATAGGACAACCATTAAATGACAGATATATATAATATATATATATATATATATATATATATAAAAAAAAAACAGACAACTGACTGACATGACCATAGGGAAAATGAGACATGATTAATGGACCTTATTATAAGCTAGATATTTAAAAAATGATCGCAATGAGACATGTATAATTTTGCAATTTGTACAGATGATATTATTCATGCTCATGCTGTTCTCCCAGAGTCTACCAACTAGCAGAGTACACTTATGTGACTGTATTACATATAAGTAGAGAGATTTTTTTTTCATTGTTTTTTTAAAAAAAAAAGGAAATGAAGCAGTCAGATCTGAGTTCAATCCTAGCTTCATGACATCTAGCCATAAGCCCATTTCAAATCCTAGTACTAACCTTGAATTTCCGATGCAATGGGGTTTTATATGTTCAATCCACACTAATTTCCATGAAGAGTGACTTATTTCATAAATGCGTATTAAAATTAATTAGTTTCAGATTTAAATTGATCAATTCTATTAATAAATTCATGATAGAATTATTTATGAATTTATATATTATAACTGCGTGGATTGTGTGTATATATTTGTAAATATTTAAATATATATAATTGTTTGAAAGATTCATTGCATCGGGAATGTTTGGTTTTATTTTTAAATAATTTGTTAAAGTTTTAATGATTAAAAGCTACATTCTTTCGATAAGCTTTCAGATTTTCCCTTTCCAAAAACAATAGTTAAAGTTTTATTAATTAGAAAAAAAGATAAGGATTTCCTAATTAAAATCATTTTCTGATTTAAGAATTCATTTTGTAATTAGAAAATGAATTCAAGATAATAAGTTTGAAAGCCTTATCGAAGGAATGTATCTAAAAACAACTATAATGAAAGAAGCACTAGCCTGAAGGCATCAGAGGACAGTATATATAGCTCTGAAAAGTTTGGAGAGGAAAAAAGCCATCTTTGTTGTAGAGAAGTGCAGTAAACTCTGTGCATTTTAAATAGTGTTTCAATCATGGTGAAGGGCTAAAACATCAGGAATCTGGCTGCGGTTCCTGAAGTACCCTGGAAATCTTCAATGGAGCTGCCAAAATCAAATAAAATGCTGTTCAAGTAATCAACTAAATGTGTGCCTACATTTTTCCCAACTCAGATGTGTAACCTAAGGAACTAGCCCCGGAAGAAATGGGTAACATATTTCCATGATGAACCTTAAACTTTCTGGCCAGTTCTGAACTTTACTTTACACTCCCCTTAAAGAGCTCTTCTTATTTAAATGTAATACTCTATGTAAACCCTTTTATTCATGCAATTTTAAATTATATAAATTCTCTCAATCTCTAGTCTTTAAATTTAACTTTCTTTTCTTACAATGGTGGTTCATTTATTTTATTATGTATATTTATTAAGTAATTTATGAATGTTGTTATTTTAATTATATGCTAATAATCCTTCGACTCAATGAGCACCTTTGTTCCATTGGCTTTATGCAAATAATAATATATTAATTCTAATAGTAATTTTCGCCCATCAGAACTAGGTTTATACAGTTCTATTAATCATCGAGTCAAAAGAAATTATTAAATGATGGTTATTTTTATCATTGGCTAATAATAAATTATTAGCTCCATTTTTAATCTATGCCACCGCTATTTTCTCGTTTCACTAATATTTATTTATTTATTCAAATATAATATTAAAATGTTTTTTGCAAAGGGCCGATAAAGGAATCAAATAAATATATTTTAATTCAACTTTGTTATTTTCTATTAAGATTCAGGAGGGGCACGATGATTGGGGCATAATTAATATGATTTACAAATACTTTAAAATAATGTTAGTTAAAAGCTTGTTCGACTTTAATTCATTTGATCAAGTCATCATGTAGAGCATTCTATAATTGGGTTTTATTTTCCAAACAGTGACTATCAAGTCATCATCTTCAAACGTTGCTGATGTAGGGCAATCTTCCACTCCATTATGCTTGTCGATGATAATATCACTGTTATTTTAAATTATCGAGGAAGAAAGCACTTCCTCTCCTGTTCATGTTTTATTTGGAACATCAAAGGCTCGTAGTTATGACTCGGCCTGGCTTTCCATGTTCCACATGTACCTAAAGGGCATAAGACTTGTCAGATACAAGCCACCATGGGACTTTGATCATCGACCAGCTATTGTCTTTCAATTTCATTTTATAGCTCATAAGTCATCAGCACCGTTACTTCTCTGTTCCAGTAAAGCCCACTCTGATGCTCGTAATCCGTGATGAAGTGATTTCAATTAAAGCCAAACAAATTCTCAGTTATCTCGAAGTAAATAAGTTTTCAAATAAAGATTAAAGTTATGCCCTAAAATATGTATCTTGCTCTTCATGAATGGATTTGCGAATGTGAAAATAAATATCACATTCTTTCATATAAAATTAGAGTAATAATTTCCTTTACTAATGAATATCTTTATTTGCCTTTTATTTCTTGTTGGGGGCATAGACATAGACTTTCAAATATTGTGTAATACTCATTGGCATATAATAGGAATTGCCACCCTTATTATAATTATAAACTTTGTTTAAGGACTAGAATTAATTAATATAATCATTATTTAAAATTCAAACAAAACAAATTATTATTATTAAATATTTTCTAAACACACTTGGTTTCTTAGTTCTTAATTCTTTTATAATTATTTTAATGTTAATACTCGCTATCTGTGTTGGCAACCCGAACATATACATATGATTCGCCTTAAAAGTATTTTAAGTTAATTAATTATCCAAAGTTAGTGTCAGTTCAGGGGTCTCTAATTCTCACCAACCGTTGAGCTAGCTTCTTGGTGCATAGCACTGTGCTGTCGATTTAGATTTCTACTAATCTGAGCTGTTGAGTTGGGTTTGAATTCAGTTTTGAACCACCTGAGTTGGGATCCGACTTGCAGTTTAGATGATGGTGCTTTTTCGACCGGTACAATATAGAAACAAAGATTAAATTTTAATAATAAAAAAACCATTTTATTGACAATTAGCATCAATTTTATTTTATACAAAATTTAAAAACAATTATTTTACAAACAAGGTCATCTGCAAACATCGGTACTGTTTTATTATACAAGATGCATAAATAAACAAAAATAATCACCTTCTCACTTGCAAAATCAATTAGTTATTTACAAACATTTGGGTGATTTTGGTAACACAAACTTATTAAGTTTTGGCTAAATATCTAATTTGGCTATACAATATTTTATTTTATGATACACCAAAGCAAGTACAATTTACTATCCTGTTGACTTACTTTTAAACATAATCTTCATACTATTCTATTGTCATAGAATAAGTATTTACTAAAGGTTTTAAAAAATGTAATTTATGATAATATCTGAGGTATATTTTCATGTCAAGTAGGTATTATTTATTAGCCTAATTTTTTTTTTTTAAAAAAAAAATTGAAATTAAAAATTTAATTTTTATTTTAATTTTTTTTTAATTTTTTACACATTTTATTATAATTTTATTTTTTATCAAAAAAAAAAAAAATTTTTCAAAACCCACAAAAAAGTATATTATTTTTTCTTTTCCCCCATAATAAATTAATTAAACCTGTAAGTGTCTTATCAATCTATCAGTGAACTACTTCTGGATTATAATGATGATAATACTACAGGTGTGCATCTCTTATTACATTATTTTCATGCATTAACATTAAAATACCAACATATTTGTTGGTTTTCTTGTAAACTGCTGGCAAGACCCAACAGTACAATGTATACATTACTTTACCTTACTATACACTATGAATAGAAAAGACTCCATGAAGTGAATATATACTTCAAATTCTAACATCAATTGTCATAACAATTTTCACACATACATTAACTTCACCTCAAATGGTCGAATATAAACTTGCTAAATTCATGAGGGAAAGGCTTCCCTTAGTCACAACTACAAAAATGAGAAGTAAGCAATGACATATTCCAATACTTTTTCTCAGGTAAATATATGTGTGGACAAGGTCATAACACATAGAAAATGGAATACAAATCAAAGAAAAATCCTATCTAAGGATCTAGCTAATCTAGCTAAGCATAAATAAAATAATAAAATATTAAAATATAATCCTCTCATGAAAAAAAAAAAAACATTGGGGAGAGCAATGCTCAAATCCTCCAATGGGCAATATAATGAGAACACAATGCTCAAAAGCCACATGCATCTGACAATTATAAAACACAAATAGCATCTATCATGTGCATAACCATGGCAAGATAAAAAAAATATCACTGAAAAACTATAGGAATAAATTTCTATCTCTAAAATACATACACTAAATAATTCACAAAACCAACAAATAACTATAAGTCAAACAACTTTAAAAATACATTAAATAGCACAATAAAATTTCACAAATAATAATAAGTACCCATATCTGTATAATAGCAGCATAAAATTTTAAAACTAAAGTGGACATAAATAGAAAATGCAAAATTAATAAATATAATAACAATAAATATCTTGTCATTAATAACCTCATAATAAAATTTTGCATTTAATCCTTTGGACATCTGAATTTGGTTCAGTCCCCTATAGCTGTTTAAGTTAGATATCTGAAGTTACCAACATATTCATGTTAGAAATTTTCAGAGTTTCTCCTTAAATATTACATATTATATAAGTGCTGGGTTTTGAGTTAATATTTTAGATCTAGGGTCTGAATTTTCTACCTCCTCACTGTGGTGAGCCATAAGTTCGAAACCAATTGGTCTGAGGATAAAAATATTCCAGATAGAGATTTTAAATATTTTCTTTTACCACACTTATTAATTAAAAGTTTGTCTGAGCTATTGGTATGCTCTCTATATTAGTTATTTTAAAGTATCTAAAAATAAATAATTTCTAAAATTAAATAATTAATTATGAATTGTAGCATTATGAAAAGTATATTATAATGAATATGTTTATTTATTAAAACAATATATAATATTTTGCAAGAATTTTGATAAATTAAGTTCGTTTTATTTACAATATAAATGCTAGTATTAAAAATTAGTTTATTTATTATTAAAATATATTAATTTAAAATAAAATAAATATGTATTGTGAAAATGTAAAAGAGTGCATATATTCATAAATAAAATATTGACAGATTAATTGAAAATAATAAAAAAATAATGGAAATAATATTAATTGTTTTAATTCAAAATGCTGTCACCAAAGTTACATAATGTTTGATAAAAGCATACAGAAATGAGAGAATTTAAGAAATCTAATTGAAAAGTTGTTTCTTTTTAGTATTGTTATTTAATTTTGTTATTTTTTTTTTCTAAAAAAAAATAAAAACTATATATATATATATAATTAAAAATATGAAGTATAGTGACTAACCTCCATTAAATTGATCTTTTTTATTTTGGGCAATAAATACAAAATGGTTCACCAATAATAATGTTTATCCAGGTAAATGTAAAATGTTTCAATTATATTTTAAATCAACAATCTTTGAAGAGTCATTGATTCTAAACTTCAGCATACTAATGACTTTGGTCTGCTTAAAATATTTTACTAACAATAAAATTGTAGAAACATTTCCAAAATAAAAATAAATTTATAGAAAGAATGACAATATTTATATGTATAAGCATCTTACTAAAAAATAAACCTTAGAAATATTTTAAATTTTAATTGAAAACTTTTCATTTTAAATATAATATAAAATTCAATTGCTGTAAAAATAAAATATATACTGTATAAAATAAAAATTAGACTGTCTTTTTTAAAGAAATATTTAAATTACTTTTTACAAAAGATAGTTTTGAATAAAGTTAATACTTCAAGAATTGATTTCTCATGAAACCTCAAACAAATAAATTATTTAATAATTACAGCACAAGATTATTAATTGTTTGCTATTAATATAAAATTCACCACATTGGGAAGATAAAGTATTATTTTTAGAATTCTTAAGTTTGAGTGTAAATTTAAAAAAAAGTACCTTGCTGTTTCCAATCAGACAATTATTTACAAATTGAAATAATTTGTAACCTTTAGTTTGAAATTTATTGGAATCTTTTGGAAGATTATGAACAGTTTTGTTTATCTACTTTTACGTTTTTTATGCATAATTTTGCTTTGTATTTTTCTTTAAAAAATAATTTACAATGTATAGGTTATGAAGAAGATGCATATGATTGTAATGAAAAAAGTTAGCCACAAGAAGGAATGGACAATAGTCAAGTGCAAATGTGCTATAAGTAAAAATAAACTCAGCATCCTTCTATCTAAAAAGTTGCCTCTTTGAAATCATTTACTAAATTTTTATAAAAAAACACAAAATTTATATTTATGCAAATTTTACAAATAATAAGCAAGTTAAATAATAATGAAATGCAACAAGACTAAAAGCAAAAACGCTATGATTATGATACTTAAAGTATTGAAAACGTGCTCAGCATGAATAAAATATATTTTTAAAGTGATGGATGCCTTTACTGGTTTAATTGTTTTAACATTTATTTAAAATTATTATATTTATCATATAATTACATAAATGAGATTTTCAAATTATTTAGGAATAATAGGTTTTTTAAAAAATAAGATAGAGATATATTGCAACTGGATATTCTTTTTCAAAATTATTTTAATTCAAACAATATTTCTCAATAGATAAATATTTATAAACCTTCTCATAATGTTTTCCAATGAACTATTAAATGAAAACACTTTTTTTTCAATGAAATCGTCTATGTTAATATATAGACATATATATTTATCAAGATATATAATATTAAGCATAAGATAATTATGAAATAATAAAAGTAGTTATTGTAAGTTTTTATTAAAATAAAAGTTTTATATAAAATACAGTTCTCTTTATGAATGAAAGCTTTTCAGAATTTTATGATTTATGAAGAATTATTTTGTCTTTTATTTATCCAGAAAGAATTTTTTTTTATCTCTACAAGACCTTAAATCTAATCTTTCAAAGCATTGTTGTGACTTATGAGGCTTTACTGTCTACACTGCAGCTGCTGTTTTTGATAAGTGATTTTTCATTAAATTATGGTTCGTCCAAGACCTTTATTCATTATTTTTCTATAATATAAAGTGTAAAAAGGATTATGATTTATTGTTATTGTAAACTGAAAATATTAATACATATTCTTCATTATATATATATGTACTTAGGTATTTTTACTATATACAAAAATGATATATCTCTAATTTTGTATATTTTAGTAACTTTCAAGCTGACAATTTAACATACGCGCAGAAAATTGGTAAATAAATAATTCAGTGCTTTATAATCTTTATTTATCGAAGAATGTGAAAATTTGGTTTTTGCCTGCTTTCAGATTTAATGCTATTACTGGAGAGCATACAATTAAACTGTCTCTAAAAAATTATATGGAATAAACTTTTTTTTCTCATTGATTTTGAATAATAAGTAGTACTTATTTTTTTGTTAAATATATATATATGACTTTTGCATTTAATAATGGTTTTAAAATTGTTTTTCTTCTATGAATTATTTTTAAAAAAAAAAAAAACCTAAATTGTGATATAAAAATAATAAAAAGTTATAATTTGTGATGACAGATAATAATTAAAAAATGTCTATTTAAATAAATAAATAGGTTTTAGCATTATTTATTAGCCATACGAAATTTTTTCTTCTAATCTCTCTCTCTCTCTCTAGATATGCTGAAGGGGTATGTTTATATATATATTACTTTAAATTACTGACACTTTTGCTACATGCAGATATTTTATATTAGCAATTAGCATCACGTTATTATTTTATTTCATTAAATAATAATAAATGTTTAAGTCTAAAATTATATTTTTTGACTTTGATATGCAATTTCTGTTTATTTTAAAGATCAATATATATAAGTATAGATATCAATACATGATTTATCCAAATTACATTGCAATTAATCCCTTTTATTTTGCATTATGAGTAATATATAAATTAAATCTTAGTAAGCATTACTTGTTCCCAACATATAACTCAAACACCAGGAAAAAATAATATTCGATTATATATGTCAATTCCAGACTATCATCATCTACCAATCATCAGTGTGTAATTACTTTTATATATCTAAGGATGCACATTTTACTGTTTCAGATTTGTTGTAAATAAGAATAAATTGATAGAAGTTGAATGGAAGATGGAGTGCTGAAAATATAATCTAATTCATTATGTGACTAAGAAGATACTCACTTCCTTAGCTAAATAAACAAAGAAATTTCAGACTTCTGAATTATATACTTAAGTAGTTATATAAATACTGCATAAGCAATTAATTATTAATAGTAATTACACAGTGAGTGCTATCAAGTCTCACTATAAACTTAGATTAGAATACTTCAAATCATCTTTTTGGCATTCCATATTTAAGTATATAGATCTATCTAAAAAATCTCCATTAACATTTGATTAACATAAATCAAGACAAAATAATTTCTAACTTTCTAAAATGAGTACCATAAGAATATTTTTTTTTTCATTTTACTCACTTGCCATATTTGAGACAGGTGGATACTTCATAAGTAATAAAAAAAATTTATAAAAGATAATATAAGCATTTATTTTTATATGACGCCATGTGTACAATTGTATTACATTCAAAGATCAGCCTTTCAAGCTAATTGCGCATGCGTCTTTTGTGAGTGTTAAATAATAAATGAATACTTCACTCCACAATACAAGATATAGTATTTATGCAGGAATAAAAGGAATCTCTTATTCCTACAACTCAAATTCTTTTATATGAGCAAATCTGAAGTACTGCTGAGACTCGCAAAAACGCATGTGCAATTAGCTTGAAAGGCTGATCTTTGAATGTAATACAATTGTACACATGGCATCATATAAAAATAAATGCTTATTTACTTATAATTAAGTTTCAGTTAGAGTGGCATTTAGTAAATTCTAGACAATTTTATCGACATCATTCATTCAAACATCGTAGATAGTAATTTAAAGTGAGAATTCTACTCTCACGCTTTACTCAACAGTACTTCAGATTTGCTCATATAAAAGAATTTGAGTTGTAGAAATAAGAGATTCCTTTTATTCCTGCATAAATACTATATCTTGTATTGTGGAGTGAAGTATTCATTTATTATTTAACACTCGCAAAGACGCATGTGCAATTAAGCTTGAAAGGCTGATCTTTGAATGTAATAAAAGATAATATAATAAATATGTGATTAGTAATACCTTATTTATAGGTACATAAATACTTCCTTTTATTCATTTTTTTCTTTCATTATCCACTTATTATTTTAAAAGAAATTTGCATTCATTTTTCTTACTTTATAAAATTAAAGTTTAATTGTTTTATAAGTTTTTTTCAAATTTGAGCTTTTGAATGAATTTTAATTTTTAGATCTTAGCTTAATAAATTCAATAATTAATTTGTGTTGCTAAGTGATTGTTTACTGTTTAAATAATGTGTGATGATATATATATATATATGTGTGTGTGTGTGCGTGTGTGTGTATCATTGATGTATCCTCATCATCCATAATAGCAATTCTGCATTTTACATGAACTGGTGGATTCATCAAATAATAATATTTCATCCCAAAAATTGATACTGGAGTTACAATTTTGTTTATTTTCAATTCATGATTTCAGACTTTTATGATATTTATTTTATTTCAGTGATAATCAAATGAGTATTTAGATTGCCAGTCAAATCTGTATTGTTTTTACACCAATGAACATTCACTGGTAAATTTTAATGGTTTTATATTTGTGGGTTTGTACAGAATATTTTTATTAACTATAGGATATCTTGAAGCCTATACATAGGTATGAAACCTAAAATATAGTGAAAGGAGATTCTATTTTTTTTAAAACTAACCATATAATGAAATGAAGTTGTGAAATATGAATATCCTAAATATATTGTCCATTTACAACTCTTTTTAAACTTAATTAAATTCTAAATGTCAACATAATACAATATTTAAACATTGTTCTGTATGCTTAGCAATTTCTTCCCAAAATAAACTTATATTGTATTAATAATTTTGCAATAATTCCATGCTATTAAAGTCACACTACAATTATAACTCTAGCATTAAAGTAAAAAAGTATTATTATCTAATAAGTACCTATACACATGTATAAATGTTTGCTTTTCTTTGTTTGGATGTTAGTTTATTTATATGACACTCTTTAAAATCTATTTATTAAGCAGCCATCATAAGTCAACATGATATCATTTCACATTTTAACAATAATAAGATTTTTGAAGCTTTGAACTTTGATATGAGAAATACAATAACAAACATACATGTTGTTACTAAATACTTGCCTACAATTTTCTTTTATGAAACTCTTATTTTTTTAACCTTTGAATAACCTATTAAATGCAGAACGTTTTAAATGAGGACTAATAAGTTTTTGAATCAAATTATTAAAATCCTTAGCAATGATATTAAATTTCATATCATAAATAATGAATTATTTTATCTATAAGAATAAATTTATATTTATACTTCTTCATAACATAAAGATAGAAAACATTCAATAAAACCATTGAAATAATGTTTTTAACAAATATACTGTTTATGAAATTCATTTAATAAAATTCAAAACATTTGAATTTAAAAGTTAATTTAATCTAAAGATTCTTTAGACCTTCCCTTTTTAGCCTAGATTTTATTAACAATAATGATAAATTATATTTTATGTATATATATATTCTTTATTTTCTCCATGGTATAGTTAAAACACATATTTTGAAGAGAGATTATATTGAATCTTTATTTTAAAGAGTCAAAGATATAATGTAATCATCAAAATAATTATTAATTCGATTTTATATAGTAATTTAGAAAAAAAAAATAATTAATTTTTTTCCGTTTTAGAGGCAGGGACTTTGAGAATTTCATTCATATAATCATAGGTTTATAACTTTCACAATATTATACAATAATTATATGTATTTTGAAATAATTGAAATATTAACAGATATTATGAGAGATCCTGACAATTATATTTTAAATAAAACTAGCTTATATACAAATAATTTAGGTGATGTAGTTATATCAATATAATATTTAATATTTCTGTGAATGTATGCCTATCCATGTATCCATCCATCCATTCATCCGTATATGAATTTATAATATTTTTTATAATATAAAACAATGTGAAAACTGTTTCTCAAAGTATTAAATTCGCGAGAATTATTAGTAATAATTCTGCTTAAAAACCCTTGACATTAAAACAAAAATAAATTTCCTACATTAATGGATGAGAATAAACATCTTTTAAACTGTTGAAGAACAGAGACTCTGTTTATTATCCGGAACAAAGGTTTAAATGAGATGAAGTGAACTTTAAGAGTAAAGTTACTAGAAAACTCATACACATTAGTGCTGGAGGTTTTCAGATAATTTAATTTGAAAGTTGACCTGACAGCTTCTACTAATAATTTATACACTATGAGTGATTCCGTTGTTATAATGTTAAAGATAATTAAAATTCACAACAGCAACTTTTAAAGACAAAAGTTTTTAATTAAGTTTAACAATAAAAAAGAAGACAATTAATTATAATAAAGATAAGTGCTATAACATATAAATTAAAATAATGTAACTATTGTTTTTATTTGTCAAACACATATATTTAATCAAAAAAATCCGCAAAAATTAATTATCAAAATATTTTACTTTTGATAATTAGAAAAAAAAGTGTCTATTAAATTCACAGGAATATATTTTCACATTAATTATACTTCTAAATATAGCAATAATTATAAGTTTTGTTGTTGTTGTTGTTATATAATGAATAATTTCAACTTATGAATATTGATTAAAATACATGTAAAATACTACAATTTAAATGAATGAACTATATACATAGCATAGTTAATCATAGTGGAAAATCAAAAAAAAAAACATTTAAACACTGTATCAGCTTTGTACATATAACAGTTCCATTAAGTTAGTCTGAAACGAGTTCTTTATTCATTAATCATCAGAGAATTAATCCTGAAACTTTTAATCTGCTACTATATCACCACCCTACATAATCACTTGGGTTAAAAGCTCAATCTAATAGTACTTTGACTGTTATGTGATCAACTAACAAAATAACCATATGATTATGCCATGGGGGCTAAACTTTCCATACAGTAGTGCCACTCAGTGCAATACAGAGTAATCAATGGATGCAAGAAGATTTGGGCATAAAATCCCTATGTAGTTTGTTTATCCCCAGACTAGTTTCTAGGTTGTATTTTTCATCAGCTGAGAACCTTGGATCTGAGAGCACTGCACCTAGATATTAGGATCTAATGCAATCCTCCAGCAACTACTTTTTACCTTATTAACTAATTATAAAACTTAAAGTCCAAAATTAAAACACAAAAATGTTTTTAAGCTCATTAGATTGTATAGTCATATAGATCTGAACTCAGATCAGCATCCATACTTTTTGATATCTTTGATTCTTTAATTACCACTACTACCATAAGTCTATTGGTCAGGATTGCTATTAAACCACTAAACCTCACATGATCACATTTTTATGCTTTGTAAAACCCTCTTGCATCTACTGATTACTTTGGCTTCCACTGCATAGCACTATTGTAGGAAGAGTTTAGCCTTTGGATAAACAGCTTGTATAAGCATAAAGAATGGTGATTATGTGATGGCTACATCATGATTGTATAATATAATGAGTAAACTAAAATACATAATCATCTTCTTGAGCTTTTGATTTGCAATATGAATAATTGTTTATGATAATATATATCATAGAATACTCGTAATATTTTGAATGGAACATAAAAATTTGAATTAATGTAATTAAAAAAACTTAACACTAATTTGAATACTTCATACTTGAAAACTTATATTACCTGGATAAAATTACAAAGTAACCATTTTAATTATTGAGATATTATTTTATATAGCACTGTGTTCTAATACTGTAATAGTGATATTAGCAATTAAGCCAATGCACATGTGCTT
The DNA here is from genome assembly GCA_028023455.1 of Epiperipatus broadwayi. Classification (NCBI taxonomy): domain Eukaryota; kingdom Metazoa; phylum Onychophora; class Udeonychophora; order Euonychophora; family Peripatidae; genus Epiperipatus; species Epiperipatus broadwayi. The sequence goes on from JAQFVV010001105.1 coordinate 89,515, forward strand.
TAAAGATAAATTATAAATGAATACTCTCACTTTTTCCAGCCACAAGATATAGTATTTTAGAAAGAATAGAATGAATCACCCATTCTTTCGACCCAAACATTTATGTATGGGCAAATCTTAAGCATATGGAAATGAGAGCATGAAGGTGTTAAGCCATCACTTTAAATTGTAAAGATTTTGCAGGCATCATTTGTTCAAACATAACAAATGTAATTTAAAGTGATTGCTTAACACCTTTACATTCTCATTTTCATACACTTAAGAATTGCCCATACATAAATGTTTGGGTCTAAAGAATGGGTGAATCATTCCATTCTTTCTTAAATACTATATCTTGTGTCTGGAAAAGTGAGAGTATTCATTTATAATTTATCTTTAAAGTGCATGTGCATTGGCTTAATCACTAATATCACTATTACATTTTAATTATTGTTATATAAAAATTTTATAAATTCTGTGTTTTTTAAATAATATAATACATAAAGTATATATAAAAGTATAAGTAATAAAGTCAATATTTATTTTAATTAGCTAAAACTTAATAAATGGACTAATTCAAAAAATATTTGTATGCAGGAATATAAAGACTAATGATAATCCATCATCAATCAACCATAAAAAACTTCAGCATCTTATTGATTTGGCTTGTTATCATTTTGAGAATATGAATTAGTTTTAAAGTGGATCAGTTTAAATAGAAAAACAGAAATTCAAACATACATGTAGAGATGCAAGACAGATTTCAATGTGCTTTTTTTTTTCATTTTAAATAATAATATAACATACTGATATAACTACATTGCTTAAATCATTTGTAGATAAATCAGTTTTACCTTCAAATATGATATATTGATGAGATATAGAAATATATAGAGATACATATTAACTAATAATGTAATGAGCATGCTAATAGCTCTAAACAGGCTTTTCTGATCAATGCTGCAAGAGAAAGCATTTAATATATCTATCTAGAATTATCCCTATCCCCAAACCAGTTTCAAGCTAATTGGTCTTGCAGCATTTATTTAAAAAGCTTGTTTAGAGCTATTAGTACAATCATTATTTTATATTTATAATATAAGCTTATTAAGTTAAGTCACATGATGGGTGATTTGATTTTTTTTAATATTAACTTATAAATTGTGAGAAAAAAATTATTTATGACATTTAATAATATTTTTTAAATGTGGTGTCACATCAGCAATTAATATTTTCTTCATTTTTCTGAGTTTAATGATACTGAATCTGTAGTTGTAAGGATACATGTTGTTGAATTGGGCAAAAGAATCAGATGAAAAATAATGTTAATAAACTATTTTGTGTTAAATATTATTTCAAAATCAGTCAAAAAAACACAACATTATATGCCTTCATTATCAAGAAATGAATTTTATCAGAAATGACAATTTTCTACATATGAAATCAAAACTTATTACATAATGTCAAATACCATACTGTAAACATGTTTATTTTTCATTGCAAAATTCATTTTAACTTCTTATTCATTGTCTTTCTATCTTTGATTTTATTTTTCATCTGGACTTAGAATGGCCTACTTATTTGGAAATAATGATAAATTAAGCACAAATTCAACATTAATAATAAAATATTTAAAGAAAGAGCAAATCAATACCAAAACATAATAAATATAATAAAATTATAATATTTGAGAAAATATTAGATTTTAAAAAAACAAAAAAAAAATTTAAAAACTAATAATAGAAAATACTAGAAATACTTAATTTTGTCAAAAATAAAGTATTTTTGATATTGAAATGTATTAGCAATAAAACAATGATTACTGTCTAATGTTTTGATGATTAACTGAAGCATCTAATATCTGATAGAATAATTAATAGCAACAAAAACCTCATTTATTTTCAAGGATCTGATCTCTTTACATTTATTGTTAAATCAATTTGTGATGCCATTTCAAAAATACTATACTTTGATGAGAATATCTACCAATTGTAATTCCACTTATTTACTAAATGATAAAGTCATATCTGCATATATTAACTATTGACTACCACTTTTGCTTGATAAGAAAAATATAGTTATCAAATATTTCTGGCTTGTTTCAATCATCTCAATATACTACTGTCTAATATTTCCATAGGCATTAGGTTTATAAATGCTATAAAAATATCTACATCTATTACTTTTATTTTACTCTTGTATACAATTTTTAAGACTATGCATATAAAAGCAGTTTAAACTGTTCATATCTTACCTAATATTTACTGTTCAGGTCTTATATCATTATAAATTCAAAGAGAGAATAAATTATGATTTTAAATTTTATCATACCCTTCCACATTAAAATGCATATAGGTCTTCTTGTGAGCCTATAAAAATAGAATTAATAAATACTTGTATATTTTACAGATCATTACCTATCTGAAGTAAGAAATAATTGATCTAAATAATCTGGCAACTAATGATAACCCAATCTTACAATCCATATTGTTAAAACAGAGAAACCAGAAATGTTCTTACTCATAAAAAATTGATATCAAAAAAAAAAAAAAAACATCTTCAAACCATGGATACCAAATGAAATTGCTTAAGATCACATTTTGAGCAATTTAAATATAAAATTAAAAAAAAAGTTCAGTCATGCAGAACTTAATTTGCTAATTATTATTCTAATGACAAAAATATGTGCCTATAAAGGCTGCTAAATATAACGTTTTTATGTTAGCATAAAACCCCCTATACTTCTTGACACACTTATAATCCTGGATTCAAAATCTTAATATGCATAACTTAGTAAAGTATTAAGTTAGAAAGCAGAATAAAAATAAACACTGAATAAATATAGTAGTAAAAATTTTCTATTCACCTAATAGAAAATGAAACAATCATAAACTCTATACATACATGTCTATATTGCTTTAGCAAGTGTTTGAAAGTGTTACTGATATTGAGATTGTCTAAGTGTTGACTGGTTTTTAATTATATATATATATATATCTCATTAAAATCAGTCAATACTTAGACAATCCCAATATCACTAACAAACTTCATTCTCAATCTGTCAGTATTGATATATATATATATTGTACCTAACTGAAGTTTCACTTAGTTCCAATAGGTGACCAAAGTTATCTTAGCTTAACTTTTTTGTTTGAAATTTTCAGAATTTTAAAAAAATAATGATAAAAAAATTTAAGTTAACTTAGTTAAGGAATAAAATAGAATAATCTTATGTAGTATTATAATAATTGTTAAATATTTATGGGATTATGTCTAAATGTTTCAATAGTGTGAGTTAGTTTGATAAGGGATGTCAGACAATAATTTGAATAAAAGAAAATGTCAGAAATAGTTGTGAGTTGATAAATAATATTAAATGTATTTTAGAGTAACTATTATGTAACTCATTTTAATGTCTAAATTATAATAATTAGATACTGTAAATAATGTTTTAAATAATATTAATAATAAATTTTAAAAAGTAATCTGTAAGTTTTTATTAAAACAGTGAAATAATATTTATTAGATGAAAGTTAGATTAGTGTTTCACTTAAAAAGTTATTTTGAATTAAATATTCATTAATATTTTTATTGTTGTAGTTTTAAAAATAACTTTTAAACAATTAGTGTGAGGTTCCATGTATGTGAGAATATGTATGGGCATGCAATAATCTAATTCCAATATTGCTTAAAAAAAATAAAGCAAATAAATAACTAAAAATTATTAAAAATAAAAATTTAAAAGTTTAATAGAGAGAAATAACTTTAAATTTTATATTTATTACTAGTGTATTTATAAAATATCATCTAAGAATATTGGATAATGTTTGTTAACAATGAATTTTTGACTTTGCAGCTGTGAAGTAACGTCGTTTGGTATGATGAGATCAATAACATCAGTAAAATCGATTTCACAGCTGGTCTGTAAAGAATATTAAAGTTTAAAAAAATATTTTCATTGGTTTTCAAGCCAATTGATCAAAAGTGGGAATATTAAGGATTATTAGATATAAATATTAATGCAGAATTCATTCAGGGGTTTACTTATTTAGTTTCTACATGTGGAAATCCTGAAATTTTCCTTAATAAAAGTTACAATAGAATGACAGCCTGTTAAGCTAATTGCGCAGATGCTGTGAGAATGTTATTAATAAATGCTTAACAGGCTGTCATTCTATTGTAATCATAATCGCACGCAAGACGTTATAAAAATAAATGTTTATTCATGTATTTAATAAAAGTTGTAATTTTTTTAAACTTTATTATTTTAAAATAAAAGTATTTTTTTTTTATAACTATGTAAAGTTGTCTTGAAGTTATAGACAGGTGAATTTAAAAGGTAATCTGTTTTCTGACATTTGAATTCCAATTGAAACATAAAATTATAGTAAACAATATTTACGGAAATTTAGCATCTCTAATATCATCTGTGTTTTATCTATTCGTTTTTCTTTATTTGAACATGAAAGTATTATTAAAGTACATGTACTGAACTATTGTAGCTGTAGGATACTTAGTCTTTATCCTAAAAAATTAAAAATATATGCAAAGAAAAATAAGATTAAAAGACATTCATAATTTAAAAACATTATAATGAAAATGTGTCAGTTTCTTTGTAAATTAGAATTAACTTTAAATTTTATGTTTCACTATTTATTACCTGATATCTACATTTAAATATACTCTTTGATAATAATACTTGTTTCTAAAAGTAAATTTAGAAAAGTAAAATATATTATATTAAGATAAAGAATAATGAACTTTATTTGCAAAGCGTTCTATAGTTGAATATCGACTTTTTCTAATGTCCAACTTTAAAATTTATTGTATATGAGATAGTAATTATCTTAGTCTGGAAAGTGTTGAAAAAAATGTTTTAAGCTATATTTAACTAAGGATGAACTTACAAATAATGATTAATTTAAAATTATTACTTATACCTTAACCTGAATGGAAATAATTAGTTTTAGATAACTGCAAACAGATGCAAATATGTATTTTAAAATAATAATTCTCGTTTGATGTCCAGCAGTATGAAAAAGAAGTTATTTAGTAACAAAACTTCAAAATAATATACAAATATTATTAATGAACTCGTCTCTGTCAAATACACAATAAATTGTTATATTTGCCATTATTTATAAGTAACTTTGTGACATTTAATCTTAGTTCAGAAATCGAGGAGTGTCTTTAATTTATAAACAAAGTCTACTCTTATATTAAAAAAAAAAAAAAAACAATAAAAAGGAAATTTGTTTTAAAAGAAACACATTTTGAAATGTAAAAAAAAATAATATTTTTTAAAAAAGAACTCTATTTTAAAAAAATGCATTAACCTAAAGAAGAACAATGAAATTTAAATAAAGCTATATATTATTATTATTCTCCCTTTGAATCCGGGATTATATAAATAAAAGATACTCATCTGAAGAATTTTTTTTTTAATGCTGGCTTATTGTTATATATTTTAATATTTAAAATTATCTTTAAACATTATAATCATAGTGATATTCACCACTATTGTAACTTCAAAATAAGATTAATAACTACTAAGATTTGATACATAAAATTATTCCTAGATAATAACACATAGTTTTGTCCAAATTTCAACAAAACTTTAACTTTTATCACCCATGTAAATCATCAATATAATTACATGGTAGTCAAAATATATATATATGTTAATGTAAATATATTTTTTTATTTTGTAAGTTATATGCTAAAAAATTTCTATAATAACTCTATAACTTTACCCTATTTAATTTACCTTATTCATCAGAATAAGCAGATTATCTTAAATAATAGGAAATTATTTATATGTATCATATTTATCTATCTCAGTGACCATAATATTAATATCATTCAGATATCACATTCATTCACTCTCTCAGAATCCAAATATGTATGTGATATTCTATTGATCTCTATTATTACTACCATTAGGAATATTAATTAAATCATTCCATTATCATTATACATAGTAAATAAATACCATTTAATATAAATATTTGTGATATATCTTTTTCTCCTCTTGCTATCAACAAATACTAACAACAACTGTATACTCCAGCCATTGTTTTTTAAACATTTATAACTATAACATTCACAATGCAAGATCCAGTGTCGATAAAAGTGATTTAAAGTGAGGGACACAAAAACAACAATAATTCAAAAAGGAATAAAATAGCATAGTAGCAGTGCTTAAGGCCACATATTCTTGTGTCTATCTTAAATTCCTGTTATGGATTCTACCTGAGCATTTAATGATCTGTGAAAAGAAAGACTACTATTCATGTATTACACTGAAGGAGTAAAAATATGTTATGCATATTTTTCTTCACTGCCTGGTGATTTAGAAACCTTGAACCAGATGCTAAAACCCATTTATACACTTGTTAATCACTATGGAGTGCAAATACACATATATGCATGGTTATCCCCCCTCTTTTGTAAATTAAGCATTTATTTTGAATAAAGAATATTAGTTTTAATTCAGAAATATTTAAATTTCCACCGTCATAAATACTTATGTATGTATGTGTATGTATCACAGACAGCTAAAAATATTGTGAATCACATTTCATTTTATTAAATATTTTATATTTTATTATTTATAATTCATGTATTTTATTAAGCTGATATAATACCAGAGGAAGTTCTAGAGAGTAATTAACATGACTTAGATCTATAAAGAAAAGAATGTCCCTTGTTCAATTTAGAAATGTTGTTAGTTAATTAGATTTATTTTAAAAATCCTAATGTTAATGGAAAATATATCTCTTGAATCTATTTCCAAACTCAAAATAGATTAAACAATACTCTCTAGAAAGCGCATTGTCATGTTTAATATGTAAATCTTGAACAAAAGATAAGTGCAGCCAGGCCAGTTAATGCACATCTGGATCTTGCCAGCAGCAAGGTAATAGAAGTTTCTAAAAGGTTTTGGTGATGTATAAATACAGCCAAAATTCTATGGTAGGCACTCTTTGCTTTTATTTTAGTAGATGTTGCAGAATGAATCTACACCATTCAAAATTTTAATTATGACTTCTGAGTAGAAGAAAGAAATTTGCTTTCCCAATCTTTTCAAGATTGTCTCCATACTGCTATCTTCAGTGCCTTCACCACTTAAAGATTGTAATTCTACAAAGATGCCAAACATTATTTTTCCAAACTCTGCATTGCCAACTGTGTTTTCCATGTTATTTTTCCATACATGTAACAACCTATATGGCTATCAAGTCATCAAGTAACAGAAGGTAATCCAGTCTCAGCCAATAATATGAATCCTTAAAACATCCATCTATGTAATTTTAACTTGTTTAAAGTAAAATGTAACTTTGTCTATGTAATAATTGGTGATGTCACACTGATTATCATAAATCTAAAAAATTAATGACTTTCTCTTTTCCTCTGTAAAATATAATGCACGGATCTATAAATTTATTCTCTAAATGTATTTGCTGGGTTTCATACTATTTCTATCCTACCATTTTAAATATGGCAAACTTTTACCTTTATTTTATGTTTGATATTTGATTTAATATGCTAATAATTCAATCTAATGAACCGATCTTGTTTTAATTACTGCCATTATGAAATCTTAAATATTTAACTTACGTTTTCTTACCAAACTCAAAGTTCGCTCGAAGATATCAATTTTTTACTATATTAATGCTATTGATTTATTTAGTTTTTAATTTTATGTAAAGTAAAGCTTAATGACCTTACCTATTCTTATAATCAGTCTAAGACTTTTTTTATTAAAATAATTTACCTAATTAACTTTTATATTAAATAAATTTTATCTAACCCTTTATTTAACTATACTATAAAATACATTCACTTTTATCATTAAAATATTATTAAGGACTTGAATATTAAGTTTAAAATATAAAACATTATTTAAACCATCGATCAAAAAATTTGCTACATTTTTTAAAACAAAATCTAAAATAATTTGCAACTTTATTTTAACTAAAAAAATGAAATTAACTGTATCAATTTTTTTTATGAACAAAGAACTAATATTAGCTTAAACTATCTATAATATATGTGCATAAAGCAAATACACACACATTGCAGACTTTATGACATCATTTTAAATATTATAGAATAATTAAATAATAATTATTTAAAATAATTAAGTGAAAATAAATATTATTTAAACTCATTAGAAAAACTTATTAAATATTAAATTTTACAGTTATTATTATTACTTAACATTGTATTTTTAACTTTAGTAAATACTGATTAATTTCGTACTTTAAATAGTAGATTATAGCTTATTTTTATTTATAAATTGATCTATGATATCTTTAAAATATTTTAGATAAGTCTTTTTAATCAACTATACAGTATATTTAAGCTTGTCTTATGCATAAAATTTATATAGGCTGACATTGATAACTAATAATTTAGAACTTTTTATAAAACTGACTATATTAAAGTTTTTTAAATAGACTGTGGCAAATAGTATGGTCACAATATATATTATATAAGTATAGATGGGGGAAAAAAGATATCATTTAGGTTCAGATGTCAATTTTCCCTAAGATAGATTTATATGTTGATACTATTAATATTCAATTTAAATTTTATTGAATGAAATTACTAAGCAGAAGATCTGTGAAATTTGTCATAAATATTAAACAAAAATGAGATTCTACAATAATATATTTTTGAAGTTAAAGGGGAATTTTTTTTATTAACATCAAATATAATTGAAATGAAACTTAATAAATGATTAATGATCTCAGAATTTAAAATAATAATGTGACGGTAAATTGATGTGATATGAGTGAACAAATAAAATAACTAATAAGAACTTATAAAATGAAAAATCATTCAATTTTATTTACATTACTAACAAATACTAATAATACTAATAATAAGTATATGATATTAATAGTTTAAACGGCTTTGATCAACTTATAACATTCAACTCCAGAAGTTGTTACAAATACCTTTATAAATAAATGTTATTATTTACATATTTTAAATTAAAAGAAAGGTTAAATAACTAGTCAGGAGAGTTACATTACCAAATAGTAATCCTTTATCATCATCAACAGTTGGTTGCTGGATTGGCCAATTTTTAAATTTAATTCTAGATCCATATTCTAATATAGAAATTGAAATTAAACCGATATATATATAATTATCTATGACTTTTATTACTGTAAATTAATCTCTTTTTTTAAAAACCTGAATAATTAAGATAGCAATTTGTGATCTCAAGGTATGAATATACTTGACAAATAAATTAGCTTCTGCACTATAAAGTATTTTTACTGAGCCCAAAATTTACTTTCATTATAACTTTAAGTATAGAGAATTAAATAATTGAAATGAAACAGTTCTAAATTTTATTTTATTTAAAATAAGACATTCATATTTACTGTTAAAAATTTAAATTCATTTCCATTTTTATTGTAATGTTTTCACCTAAATTGGTATTTTAGCATTAATTTTCCTCTTACTGGTCTGTTGTTAATCTCGGTGTCTTTTAATTATAAAACAATATTTCCTCCTTGTTTAAATTCTTTTCATCTCAGTGGAGTAGATCCTGTCTTTACATCTATATACACCTGCGGTATGATACTTAAAGTATAACTTTGAATAAACTTTATTTAATATAAAAAATTATAATAAATATTTTCGTTATTGATTCAAAATAGCGTATATGCATATGTTGATTTTTTTGATCTAAAAAATTATCAGATTTATTCATTGAACCATTTAAAATGATCTTTCTAATGTGATAAGAGAATATTTAAAATATTCACAGCTGAGAGATCAAAAAGTTGATTTTTTTTCATTGAACATATTCATTTCATAAATCAACGCTAGTTGTTTACTTTCTTTAAAAGTATAAAATATGTATTAAGGTCAGTTCATCATGAATAAATATTACAGATTTTAGAAAAAGAAAAGATCAATATTTATAGAATAAAAAATTAATAAAAGCTTTTAAATATGCTTTACATATAAATATTTTTATGTATTTGCGATATATATATATATAGTGGCAATTTTTGCTTCTATCTTTACTAAAAAGAGCTCATTTACCGTTGGAATACCAAAAATAACAGAATGGAATTACGACCCAAGTATTTGGAGTTCTAGAATACATCACTGAACAACTGTACTAAACTCCACAGAGCGTAGTTTTATATTAATAAATATTTACATATAACATATTTTAAGGGGAAAAAAGATACAATCCTAAGCTGATGACTCCCATTGTTACACCATAACTTACTTAAACAAAAATGACATAGATTTTGGATGAAGCAATATTATTTACTAAGTATATTCTTAAAATTTTCAAATTTAATTTTAATGTTGTTTTAAAGATTTCTAACACCAATTGAAAAAAGAATCGTTAGTACTATTATACTGTATTAATTTAACATTATTTTAAAGAGAAAGACAATTTTTCATTTGTAAACATACCTATAATTGCAATCGTGTTTATATGAAATAAATCATTCAAGTATGATAAGGATGCAGATACACAATCAATCTTATAAAAAACAGAAATGTAATAGATAAATTTTAAATAATTATTCATATAGCATTTTAACTTCACTTTTTACAAACAAATTCAAATAATCTTATGTTAGTGAATCTGAAAGATGAGATGCTATAAATAATTTTTTTTATTAAAAGTTGATTGAAAGCAATGCATACTACGGATGACTATTTTTGTCTTTTTCTATTGCAGTGCCTATTTTCAATAAATTTATTAGATTCATAAAATTTGCTTTTTTCAAATAGCTTGGTAAAAAAACACCAATTTTTTTTTTTCAATTGTCTCTAACATCTAACTAAATAAATGATAATAACAAAAACATGAAGCTAGTGTTAACTTTATAAAATTTATTATATCAAGATTAAATGTAAAATAGATGTATCAAGTTTACTGTATACTACCCGTTCATAATTGTCTATATATTTTACTTTAAAAGATTGTATATATTTTGGGGGATGGTGAACTTGCGAAATTGTTAATTAGAATAATTTAACTTAAAACAAAATCTAGAAAAACATAACCAACTTAATTTAATATTACATCTACATTAATTAAATTATGTTTCTTTCGTTTAGTAAAATCTTTTAAAATTGCAACAATTCACTAATATCCAGCAACTCCTTCTTGTATTCAATTTTCTAATTATACTTAATAATTTACTTGTAGCTTTTATGTCTAAAATATGTCCCCTTCTCCCCCACCCCTTTTACCTCTTAATTATCAAACATATATTGCGATAATATCCCCATAGGTTCAATAGTAGAAATTATCAGATATATATATATAATGCCATCATGGCAACCTAAGTGATACATTATCAAAGATAGCGAACATATTTTAAGACAAGTTTAAAAACATGTAACGAATTTTTAAAATCAATGTTCAATTCAAAATTTATAGAAAATATTTATTAATAAAATAAAGGTAACAATCCTACATTATACTGAGAAACGTTTTATTGTTAAGTGTCCTTTATTAAGATGAAGAAATCGATCACCATGTACTTATAATCACTGATTAATATCTGACAAAATCACTTATAAACAAACTTAACCTATATATAACATTTAAATGTGTATGAATGTGTTTTTTTAATGTTTAGTTATAGTAAAATACAATTTTTAGAGATTAAAAATAAATTTAGTATAAAGCCATAAGAATAATAGAAAACCTTATACAGTACAAGAAAATTCAATTTAAAAGTTAAATTTTATTTATTTTAATTAGTAAAATTTTGTAATATTATTTGGTATTTGAATAAATGTAAATAATTGTATATTTATCTTTAGAAAAAAATTATTTTAAAATGTTTTCTGTGCTTAAAAAAATATGCTATGATATTGCCATGTTGAATTATAGAAGAAAGGTTCCTATCATTTGGAAGTACAAAAGTAAGTGTTCAATGAAATTCATGTATCTCTGTTTGAAATGTTCATCTGATAAACTTTATAAGTTTTAAGTATTTGATTTTCCATTATGGTCACTGGAAGTCAGCCTAATCCAACTAGAAAGAAGCCATTAAACAATCAACCTTTGGAGGTAGTGAGTCTTTGCGATCATCATCATCAAACATGATTTAATAATAACAGAATAATAAATTGCATACCTGATAAAACACATATAAATTTTAATTGGATAAATTATCACTTTAACTAATGAATTATTTAAAAATATAGCCAAAAATGTTTGAGGCTTCAAATAGTTTTGGAATTATTAAGCTCGCTATGCCAAATAGCTCAGATTTTGATTTTGTTTTCCAGTTTACATGAACATTAAATTAGGCATATATGTAAAGTTCTGGTTTAACTCAATATTGCCTTAAGAATCTGTGAGATAATTACCTTCAAAATGGATTTAAAAATTGTGATAAATAATATTGTTGTTGTTTTTTAAACTAAAACATTGAAGCATAAGTGGATCAACATCACTGAAAGGATCATATTTCACCTGTTAAGTAAATTTTGGAAAATAATAATAATGATACATTATCACATGAATTTTGAAAGAATAAAATAATGAGTATATATATATATATATATATATATATATATATATATATATATATATATATATATATATATATATAAAAATATATATATATATAAAGTATATTAATAATGGAACCTACAAAAATGTGTACATAGTGAAATTGGATTAAATTATTCACAAACTTTAATAAATAATGGTTATTTAATAATTTGCTTCCTTTACTATGTTTTGTGTAATATTTTAATTGCATGTGTTAACATTTATCAATATTCTCATCAGGAAGAAGATCAGGTAATATGGTTTCAATATTAAAATTGATATAAGATGTCTGCATGTATGGTTGTATTACAGATATGTTGTTGTTATTGTAATAATATTATTAAACTCTCTTACTGATTATGAGAAGCTCTCATCTTATAGAACTTCTATTTTGTTTTCATATGTACTCATATGACATTAATGGTATCACATTATAAATGTATTTATTTGCATGAATAAATAATGCTTAAAAATCTACCTGCATGACTAACTTTAGAATATAATAAATAAAGAGTTAGTTCACGGCTACAAATAAAAAAAATATAGACTGTATCATTTAGGACATTAATCATATATAAATTGGCCATGATGACATTTAATTTATCTAGAGAAAAATAAATGTTCCTAGATAAAAAGATAAATAAGAATATATCATTTTGATAGTGTGCTCCAATAGAGCAAATATTTAAGATCTATAAAACATAAATAAATCTCTCATTCTATTTAGATTTTGCAATAATAAGGATATATTTAAATCCTATTTATAGGCAATCTTCTTTAATACCTTCGAATTTGTGTGAGAAACATAGAAAGTTACACATCATTGCATATAAACGTGGTCATTTCTTTTTATAACAGGACTTATAAATAAATTCATTTATATAGAGAATATTATCAGAAATATTGATTTAATTATCTTACAACCATTTATTCCTCTATTTATGCATTCTTATTTTCTTAATAAAATTATTTAATCATTGTTTTCAAAATAATGATTTTGTGTTTTATTAATCATCATCATTATTATTCATTGATGTGATCACATAAATTTAATTTCAATCACTAATTTTGTTTATACTTTAAATAAAATAGTTTAAGTGCATATTGTTTAGTTTAAACATTTTGTGAGAGCTCATCTGACTCTTTGCACAGCTTTATGCATATGCTAAAAGATATGAACTGGGTATAATAACAAAAATCACATTACACAAAATGTATGAGTCTTTATAATGTTTAAATCTCTGAGAAGTAATATAGATTAAAGCATTATTTGTTAATTGCAATATTATGCTGGCTACATGTATAAAGTTTTAAGAGATTGTTATATACTTATTAAAATATACAATGTAAAAATGTTGTAAAAAACGCCTGAGTTTTATTAGAAATATTAATGTTCATATACAATAATGTCATAATGGATATTATTCATGTGAAATTTACTATACTTATTATATATTATATAGATTTATGTCATCACCTATTGGTGAATGATCAAATATAGATATTGGATATATAATTTGAGTTTTGTTTAAGAAGTTCTTGATTCAATTATGACGATTTGCACAGAGAAGGATGATAGTAAGAAAAAGTTCAAGGATCATGGGTTATTGCAAGAGACCCAAATTCAATTAACAGGAAGGAGTCTTGCATCACATTGTCAAAAAAATGGAATGGAAAATCTTATATTTATATTTTACATTTCTCACTGCAATAATTTGCATAATTTATAAGCTATATATTCATCTTGATCATGGAGTAATTAGTTATTTAATTTTGCACTATAATTCTGGGAAAAATTGACCAAAATTTAACACAATGATATTAACTTAGAATATATCAACGTGGTTATACCTTTTCATACTTGCTTGACTCTGGTATTTTCAGAGTATTTCATTAATATATGAAAAGAGTTTAATGTTAACTAATTAAAATATCTCTTTGCATATTATTTGTACAAATTCTTTTAAAATTTTGAATAAATTATGACTATGTATAAAATATCATTACTGCATACAAAATATAATCCTGTATTCCTTTATATATCTATATATGGCAAGCTGACCCCTCTTATTTTGGTCTTTGATCAAGCCATATAATTGTTTGCACCATTTACAACAGAATAATTACATGGGCCATAAAATGGTCATGGTTTTGCAATGCCATTTGTACCAGAAAAAAAAAGAGAGTATGAGAAATGAAAACTTTAATCTACAAAAAATATAGCCCAATCATAGATCATCATTTATAAATAAATAAACTATTTTCGGAAGTTGAACACCATTTATAACAGAATAAAATTATGGGTCATAATGTATCCTGAGTCATAGCCTAATTACTGATCACCATTTGTAAAAGGATAAAAATATGAACCAAAGAAAACAATACTAATTTATTAATGTCCATAAATTGTAACATCATTTGTAATAGAATGAAAATAATAAACTAAGCTGAAATGAATATCAATTAATGAATAATAATTTAACACTTAAGTCAATAAAACAATGATAATAATCTTCATTGTAATTTCATAGCCTCCAATAGCATTTAGAAACTGTTTTAATAACAGTTATGTGCTAGCATAAGAAATAGTGATCATGTGATGTTTAATGGTTCTCTTCTAAAATATAAGCATTATTCACAATAATCCAAAAACAAAACAATAAAACTAAATATGTTTATGTTATAAACAATAGTATATGCCTGTTATATCAATCCCTTATACTAAAATAAAAATAATGACAAAGAATTCTACAGATACACTTTAATATTCCTCGCGAATCAACACACTTTTCATAATAACAAACATTTGTACCAAAAGTCAAACATTACTTCTTTTTATATTTAAAAGAAATAATTCATGGATACATAAAATAATAATCTTAATATGCCCTACAAGTTTACAATATCAATGATATCTAACAAAATATATAACTCAATAATCAATTTCTAATTACAACTAACTAAAATAAAACCACTGCCAACTCAACCTTGCTATTCCATTGATATCAATATACTCTTATGAAATGAGTCAATTATAATAATATTAAATACTTAATAATAATACAAAATCAACCCAACATATCTTTCTACTTTCACCAACTTAAAATATTATAAAATAAAATCATCCTATTAAATAAACTTAAGATTTTTAATATCCAATCATAACAATATATAAAATAAATGATAGATACCTATTTGATGCTGATTCCAACAATTAACAAATCACATTCAATTACTATTCAGTTTATTAAACCTAAGTTATTAAAACTTTAGACTATAATAGTCAAAGTATGAGAAATATTGTTAGATTTATTATAATCAAATATTAATATTAAAATTTAATATTCAAACTAAATTTAAATCCATTATAACAAAGTTTTGATATAATTAAAGCAAATCAATCTAATTTGTAACAGAATAATATCAGCTCTATAACTGAATAAAGTTATGATCTTTGTGGCTGTATATTGACTTAATATAATATTTTTTTTAATCAAAATTGATTTAAAATAAAATACATGTACATTTCATTACAATTACCTTTACTCTTCTTCAATAATTATCATTTCTGCATGTTTATCAATCATCAAATCAGTTCATATATAATTTCTTTTCTAAGATTTAAATAAATGCATATTGTCAATACTAAACAATTTAATTATAAAGAACTTGAATTCAGACGTTCTACCTTCTGATAGTTATCTACTTCATCTTATACAACTGATGAACATGATATATATGTAAAAAAGATAAATGATTCAGCATGAAATATGTATATTGGAGATCATTTATCTTTTTTAAATTTATGTGATCATATGTTTCAGTTGTACAAAATTGAGTAGATAGCTGTAGGGAATTTGAAAGTCTGAGTTCAAGTCCTTTCTAATTTCTATTTTAGTATATATATATATATATATGAAAAACAAAACAAGTTTTATATACATAAAAACCAACTATCACTTGTATTAATGATCAATAGATGGAGCTTTACCAAGACCTAACTCCTATCCCTTCACTGATGAGAGCAAATCAGCTTGAAATCAGCTGATCTGAGGGTGGAGCAAAATGAAAGAGACAGTGAATATTGACTCTGACATTTATGTAAACAAATACGCTTGTTTGGAGGTCTTGGTAAAGCTCCATCTATTGATCATATATATATATATATATATATTACTTGTTACAAACAAAATAATTACAACTAAAGCTTGACACAGATTACTGGGATAATCGAAAGTGCTCCTAAGTAGATAAAATTGTTTAATTATTTAATTACTGTATTTACAAATATTCAGTTATATAATTACGTATATTGCTCTAAAAATACAGACATCGAATCATAATATTATTATATATTGTAACAGGTCCAACCGTTTACCTAAGTTTCTTGAAGTACTCCTCTTTACCCAAGTATGAACGTGTATATTTATATACGCGTTTGATCAAAAATATTAAGTCCTATACATATATAATTTTCTTCAATATTATACACAGTATATTTATGGACATCTATTAAAGACTCCAAGTGCCAATCTCACCTGTAGGTAAGAATTATACTGGACAATATGGAAATATGTAATAGGATGATAAAATGACTCTGCCTGTGGCTAGCTTTCTCAGGGTGGGTAGTAAAATTACTGGGAATAAATGTAACCTTTTTTGGTTTTTTTTAAAAAAACTCAAAACACACACAAAAAAACCATTAATCATTTTATTCATATTTATTAGTAATAATATTTATGTAAAAGTCAAATCAATTTTTTTTTTATTTATCAAAGATTCCTATCACTTTCCCCTTTTGTTAGTTTGCTCCCTTTCTTTCTTTCCCATAGCCCCCCCCCCCCACACACAAATATGCTACAATATGTATGTTGCCACGAAGATTTAATTATGGATGAATTAATATGCTAATAAAAATAGTAGGAAATAATTTGAACTCTCTGTGCAAAAAGAAAAAGAAATTTTAAGTTCACAATTGTGTCAAATTAGTTTTCTGAATTACGTGCAGTAAGCTTACTGAGAGGGGTCACATATATAGCAAATAAAAAAAAGTATTGTGTTTTCCCTGGGGAATTGATCGGATTCACCTGGTGAAAGCGAAATCCCCAGTCCTTGGACAATGAACGGACTTTTTAAAGTTCAAATTCCATGGCTGAATTCTATTTATTCATTTATTGCTTTACACATCTCATGACGATCCAACATTTACTTATTGAGAAGATTTTCCAGGCTTGATGTCCTTCTCCAATATTGGCAACTGCTATACATTCAACAGAAGGATTCGAACACCTCACACATTGAAGTTTCTACCCCAGCCTGATCATATTTTATCAGTATCTAACATTAATCTCTGGATTCTTATTTCTGTAT
Source organism: Epiperipatus broadwayi (assembly GCA_028023455.1). NCBI lineage: Eukaryota > Metazoa > Onychophora > Udeonychophora > Euonychophora > Peripatidae > Epiperipatus > Epiperipatus broadwayi. Next base: position 107,429 of record JAQFVV010001105.1, read on the forward strand.
ATAAGTCTAAAGTCTGCTTTCTTCCACTCCAAAACTTATAATAATTAATTTTTTTTTAATAATCAAATTTGTAAAGTATTAAAGATTTTAAGACTTCTCATTCGATAATTTAATATACAAAATTAACAAAGCGTATGCCAGACTTGAATGAGAAGCTATAAAGATACACAGAAATTATTACACGCTAAGTGCTTTCAAGGTCTTTTGCCTCATATTCATAGCGGTACTGTGAGCTGCAGAATGAAAAAATAGGGCAAGGGAAACAAAACAGTATGCAAAGCATATGCAAATGAACTAGATAGTCCAACATTTGGAGATGTCAAAGCAGGCATCTCGTCTATTGATGGAGTTATTATTGCCATTAATAAAATATGCTTCTCTGATTTTCCGCTTGATGTCATTCTTCTCAACACTTCTCATTCAAGTGTGGCATACGCTTTGTTAATTTTGTATAATAATCAAATTCATAAGAGTTATCTTTCTTTTCAAATCAGGAATTGCTGACTCCACCCCTCCTCTGAATTCTTTCTTTTCATTCATTTTCCTTTTTCAATTTCCAATTAACATTCCATGTCCCTTCATTGGAATGTACCATAAAAGCCTTTAACCCCCTTTTTTTAATTAGTATTTAATTAGAACTTGAAATTCCAAGGTTTTTTTATAAGTCAATTTCATTGTTCTGCAAATCACTGTCTTCCATATTGGCCTTTATAGTTCTTTCTTTGACTTAATATATATATATATAACTGGATTGATTTCCGATTCAGTTGTTTTATTACTAAAATTTAAAAAGGGAAAAACAACTTAATTTTCATTAAAAGTCATTAAAATGTTTTTATTATTTTAAAAAAAAAAGTGTATGTGTATTTAAACACATACACATTTATATTTAAAATAGTTTACTTTCACTACTTTGTTTATAAAATTGATTTATTTTAAAATAGTTTACTTTCACCACCTGTTTTAATCAATTTGATTAAAAACAGGCAAGCTTGCTAATTGTATATTCCTGTTGCTTTTATTTTAATCGTTTTTAAAGTTAATTCTAAAAAATCGGAGTTTTAATTGTGTTGTTGTTTTTGTTTCAATAATCCCTGGGTGGAATTATTAAATTAGATTGAGTGGGAAATTAATATTTGCCCTGCCTGAAATATAGAATTAGAGACTAATGAAAGTTTTCATGGGAAATGTAGCGAGGCAAGGATAGCCTGCCAATTGAGAGGATAGAGGAGATTCAGTATAGAAATAGACACTTGGATTAAGGCCTGCTGAGAGTCACACCATTTTGGATAGCAGTTCGGACATTTAATTCCTGCTAAAAACTTAAACCATTATCGACAAACTTCATTACTGTGCCAGATGTCAAAATATACTGCTATGAGTTTTGCCACCATTAGAATGTCTTGCTAATTTAAACAAAGGATGGACTCACACCTACCAGCTCTCCTTCAGTCATGCCATGAGCCTCTAAAAAAAACACTGACTCTACCTTGCTGCTGTCAAAGGACCTGACAATGAACTAAAGACAAATGTGTGCACTCTATGTGAACTGGGCTTTATCGTAAGATGAAACTTTCTTTTATTCTTTCCAGGGTAAACTTCATTTCATTAAATCTCCGCTCAATCTAATTATAAATATGTATTCATAAATTAATATTTAACTTCATTTTGATTAGCTATATTTATTCTCTTTTATTGTACTTTGCCATGTGTCTTGGAATCTTAGTTTTAAGATTCCAAGTTTGCTTTCAGTTGTTGTTTATTGGAGAGTGACATGTGAGTTTTTCTATTTTTATGCCTAACTTTTACTAAATGCTTTGGCAGTCAGGTATATTTGGAATGCTTACCTGTAATTATTTTAGTAGCCTGAATTAATTTTAAATACTGTGTTTGTGTTTTTGCAAACCACCAAATCTTTTGGCTGGTGACTTTATTTTCATAGTCTTTGTTTCTTACATCTCGGAAAGCAAAAACTATAATTGTTTTTGCTTTGTAATTTTTTACACCACCAGCAGGAAGATGATATTTATCCCTTTTGTAAATTACAGGTGAGAGAGACTTTTGCTGCTAAAGTATTTATAGCTTTTCTATTTTCGTACTTATGTGCACTCTCCAATAGATTTATTTTGTATTTACTTGTATAGCTGAAAATTTATCAGAGTGTGTACTCACAACTTGTGTCATAAATTTATTTTTTAATTATAAATATTGATAATTCATTTTCTTTAAATGCTGAGGCAGACATAACTGATTTTCTAATGATTTATTTGTCTCCTATTGAGATCTTTAATTCTTAGATTAGTTTTTGCCAATCATTTGGTTGGGGATTCGCCAGTCTTAATTGTTTGTTTTCTTTTCATCTTCAATCATGTTTTGTGGTTGTTCTTGAGACAAATCAGTCACCTTTATTTTAAATGTAATAATAGGTGCAGCTTCTACTGACAGATGACATTGTGGGCCATCACATTTTGCAGACCTCAAAATCTTGTTGGTGCTGGTTTTGTTGATTTGTTTTGGGATGTATTGTCTAAGTATCTGAAAGTAAAAACCAATGTTTTGGTGAATCTTCTGCTAAATGAAATTGCTTTCTCCCTGTAGAATTCGTTATTAGAGAGGTCAGTCTGCAAGAGCAATGTGTTTAATCTTTCTAGTACACGTCTGAGATAATTCTATTGATTTTTGTGTAAACTTTTTCTTACAAGTTATTTTGCTCTTAAATAAAAGCTTAAAATTTGTTTAAACTTAATTTGGCTGACATTTGTCTTTGATGCTCTGATTTCTCAGCTGTCTAAAACAATATTTAAGATATCTTGTTTCTCCCCTGAGTTTAGTTCGGCACATTTTGGTTTGCATATCCCTGTCCACTCTTAAAATAAATGTCTCCAGTTCCAATTTTTGGACTAGTGGCGCCCTCATGGTCAGTATATGTGAATCTCCCTTAAAGCTTTCTCCCATTACAATATATATATATATATATATTTAAGGAAGTTTATCAAACAAAATGTTTTTATTTTTATTTTGTGAATTTTCATGTTTAATGATTCCAAAACACACTCATACATATATATACAGTGATATGTATAGCTGGGTTTGGTAAAAGAAAAAAATTAGAGCATGTGTATACCCCCATACTTCTTTTTATGAGCCATTTCATTGAAAAAAAAAAACTAAATCTATAAATGACCGTTCATTATACATCAACTTGTAAATATTAGTTTTGTTAGTAAAGTCATACATATATATATTTAATAATATGTAATAAGTTATATGAATACATATTTGTCTAATTATCGCAACAGGGTTTGATTATAGCTGCCTTGCTGTAATATATATCTTTATAAATCTACTTATTTGTTACTATAAATTTAAAAGAACAAAATAAAATAAATACATATTATGATATAATCCTTTTAAACTCCTAATCTAAAGGAATACATCTGAAGTTAATTAATAATCAATAAAAAATAAATATTTCTAATCAAAATAATATCTATGCTGCAAGATATAACTTAGGAAGAGATAACTCTATTATATTTTGCATATAAATAGATCACAACTTTAACCTAAAATAATATCACTATTTATTTCAATAAAGAGTATATACATATTAAATGAAAATAGAAAAAATATATAGCAATAATAATGAGAAATATAAGCAAATAACCTGAGTAATAGTCTTTAAATATGGCCATTCTAAAATATCATAGTTCTTATTATTTTTTTCAAATCACAATCAAACAAATGTTTTATTATGATAAGGAAAATAGAAATATCATAAAAAGCTATAAGATTCAAAGCACATTTTATTAACTTTGATATTTCCCAAATATCCAACTTATCTTTTCATTCAGAAGATATTTGATCTATATAATGTTATATTTGTGCAAATGCTAATGTATATTCATGACAATTAATGTAGATATCCTTTCATTTAGCAAGTAATCAATTTCTAA